>CM053582.1:577735753-577769930 GCA_028627135.1 Pseudochirops cupreus
AGCCTGGCGCCACAGGCTCCACGTGACCCCATTCAGCCTATTAGGGAACAGAGTATACTTTCAAATATCCAAGGGTCCTCAGTCACGTAGACACTTTAGCAAAGGGCCTAGGGGCAGGGAAGATCTTCAGATTCCCATAACAGCTAGGCAGAGAAACTCCACAAGGTAAGAAGTCTTCACTGTTTCCCATGAAATACAGGACTCAGATCAGTCAATGGTGAGGGAAAATGGATTTTAAACAAAAAACTGCAGGTCGCATTTCCCATCTGTTTCCTCCCCAGAGCAGCTCCTGATCCCTCTATTGTCAGACTGTGGCCTGATTCTGAAGGATCCGCAGGAGACACTGCTCCCTGCTCAGAGTCAGAAGCTCAGGGCCGGATCCTGACTGCCAAGTACAGCATGCAGGACCTCGGGCAGGTGTAGTGGACAGCAGGGGGCGCCAAAGCCAGTAGAAATGTGGGCCACTCACCTGTACCTAAGGACCCCTGCAGCTGCACCTTGACTTAGTTTGAAAATGTCATGTTCTCTATGTTCAATGTATCTTTATCTATATTGTTCAGTAGCTCCCAGTTACACTTTCATCTGGTTCAGGCTCCACTCCAGAGTGCTGCAGGCCACCTGGCCCTGTGCTGGATGCCTCTGGGGAGTGGATGGCCACCATCTTGGATTGGCTATTTGAGAGCCTTCCACAATAATGGTTTTTCCATTAGCTCTGGTGCTTTGGTTTGTGTTTAATGCTTTTGTTTTGGTCAGAAGCCGGTCGTGGAGACATTCTTTGGATACGATGAAGAAGCATCCTTAGAGTCTGATGGTTCTTCCATCTCCTATCAAACAGACAGAACAGACCAGACTCCCTGCACACCAGATGATGACTTGGAGGAGGTAATGTTTCTTACCCCATTTAGACTTCTTGGATTCATCTGGAATTTGTCATCAACATTTGAAATTATGGTCCCCAATGTCTGAAAGTTATTGACATTACTGGGGGAGCCTGATGCAGTGGAGAGAACATGGAGCTTTTGAAAGGATCTCTCTGGACTTAACCCTAATTAGCTGAGTGGTTCCAGGCATGTTCCTTCCCCTATCTAGGCTTCAGCTTCCACTTTTGAAAAAGGAGAAATTGGATTAGATAATCTCTGTGATCCTTTCCATTGCTAATATTTTAGGATTTTGAGTAATGAGAGAAAGAACATATTGCCAAGTTATATAAAGTTCGATTTATTTACTTGAATATGTGTATTCATTTCTATCTCCTCAATATTAATTATTAGGTTAGGTATCTAGGATAAAGAGATGGGCCTGGCATCAAGAAGAACTGAGTTCTGATCCAGCCTCAGATACTAGTTATATGACTTTGGGCAAGGCATTCATTTTCAAAAATAAAAATTTATTAATCAAATTGGCCATTATTTTATGTTTCCTCATACAAGGGAGAAATAACCACACACACTCTCTCTCTGTCTCTCTGTCTCTGTCTCTATCTCTGTCTTTGTCTCTCTGTCTGTCTCTCTCTGTCTCTCTTTCTCTTTCTGTCCAGGGTATGGCCAAAGAAGAGACAGAGTTGAGATTCCGTCAGCTGACCATGGAATACCAGGCTTTACAACGCGCGTATGCCTTGTTGCAGGAGCAAGTGGGAGGAACGTTGGATGCAGAGCGAGAAGTTAAGGTCTAAGTGACTTCAATTTCATGAAGATAAAGCTCATGGCTCTATTGCCTCCTATCCTCTCACCTCCCCCCCCCCCCCCACCCAGCACCTCTGCAGGATACTCTGCTGGCAGAAGAAAAGTAGACAGTGGATCCATATAGAATAAGGGGGGGGGGAGCGGAGTGGAGGTTGAGAGAGACAGACAGACAGACACAGACAAGGAGAAAAAGAAAAAGGGAGAATGACAGAGAGAAAGAGACAGAGAGAGGATAGAGAGGGAAGGAAGGAGAGAAAGAGAGGGAAGAGAGGGAGGGAGGAAGAAATGGGGGGAGGAGACAGGGAGGAAGGGAGACAGTCTTTCAGCCAAATAGAGAAGTAGCAGCTCCATTGGACCTGCTCTTTTCTTACAGAACAACCTTTTGTACCCTTTAGTTATTTTTAATCTCTAGAAATGTTCCCTGAGGCAATCCATAAACAAATGCCTCCAAGGCCATCCATTGGACTCTTCTCCTCAGTGAGTGCTGTAGCAACATCTCGGCTACAGTGGTGTAAACTGAGACATTCTCAAGCAGCCATCTTGCCCTTCCTCCAAGGGCTAAGTTGATTAAAAGGAGCACTGAACGTGCAGCTAATGCACATCCATAAACCTGACTGTTTAGAATTCCCAGCAGAGCATCTCCAGGAAGATTTTTTCTTGAGTCATGCCTCTCAAAGTCTACTAATCATATTCCTGGGAAGATACCATGTAACTTCCCCAACTCCACTGTCTGTAGATTGGATAAAATAATCAAATTCTGAATAATATTTCTAAGAATTAATTTTTTAAATAATTATTTTTAAAAGTAGATAATTTTCTGGAAACAACCTTGATCAATCACCAAAGCAAGTAGCTTCACATTGCTGAGTATTTGGCTTTTTAAGCCTCTGTGGTGTGTGCCATTTCCACTAGCCCCAGACCCTGCCGCTGGCCAGTGCCTTCCTCCTGTTCTCTCTGTTCTATCGTGGATGTGTTTTGCTCACTCTTGGCCTTGTACATGCTTGCCATTTTCAAGCACAGTCAGTGTGTCCAGTGATCTCTTCCCTTAGCTTTCTTCCCTGGACAAGCTTCCCAGTCACTTTCTGCCCAGCTCTCAGGAGCCCTAATGTCTCGCCCTTGCCTTGCAGTCCTCTGCAATGTCATCAATGGGCTGCCTGTAACTTGTTCCCCTCATTCCCCTGTGGTGGACCATCCCAAGTGTCTCCCACACTGCCATGGAAACTTCATAACAAATGTGTCCTAAGAGTTTAATGCTAGCTCTTTTAAAAGCTTGGAAAACATTCTTAGGATAGTGCCATAGCATGGAGATTCTTGGATAAATGAAGCAGTCCTGGACACATGCTGATAGATTGTGCTCAGAAGAAGGTCCGCCTTCTTCTATGTCCTCCTCAATCATCACGATTGTTACATTGCATTAAGCAAAGCATCCCAGTCTTATGTCCAGAGGTGTGAATACAGGCTGTGCAAATTGCTGTTAACTAAAAATTGTTTTGAACTGGTCCAGTGGCTGCATTTGTGATGCCCCACTCACAGCGCCAAGCCTGCTTTTGGTGATACTATGAGTAGAGCATGAGACGGTGGATTTGAATAAATTAGAATCCCAGAATCAGAGGGTATCTCCATAGTCACCTGGTCAGCTCAGATCTGAGCAATAATCACAGTGGTTCTCAGCCTTCCTAATGCCGTGACCCTTTAATACTTGTATGCGGGCTTATCTGCATGTGGGTGGGCCCACCTGGAGACAGATAGAGGAGCAGCATCTTGGTTCCTAAGACCACTGGAAATATGTGTTTTCCGATGGTCTTAGGCAACCTTTGTGACCCCCAAAGGAGTCATGACCCACAGGTTGAGAACCGCTGTAGGACATCCCAAGTGGCTTTGCTTGAAGACCTGCAGTGAAGGGGAATCCATAGTTCTAAGCAATCTCTTTCACTTTTGGACATTTCTCATTAGGTTTCTCTACCTTCAGCCTACACTGGCCTCTTCACAATTTCCATCCATTTTTCTTAGTTCTGCCCTCTGGAGCCTTAGCAGAATAGGGCTAATAACTTTTGTAATAGGCAGCCCTTCAAATGGGTGGCCCCAGGCATCACATTCAACCTGCACCTTTTCTTCTCCAGAGTGAACACCCCTATTAACCAGTGCTCACATGGCTTCACTGTTCTTGAAGTCCTCTTTTAGAAACTCTCCAGCTTATCAGTGTTGTGCCTAAAATGTTACATGCAGAACCAAACCAGTATCCTGGATGTTAACTGGCTAGGCCAAAGGAAGAGCATCTCCTCAGTCCTGGAAATGCTTCCTCTCTCAACGAAGCCTAAGACCACTTGCATTTTCTCAACTGCTGTCATAGCATGGCCTCTTCTGAGCCAGTTGGTCACTAAAATTGGGAAATCTCATTTTTTCTGAAGAGTTAGCTATAAAGTCATGCCTCCCCCATCTTGTACTTGCACAGGTGATTTGGAGAACCTTGGTATAAAATGTTGTGAAGTGAATACTTACATAAAATGAATGTTTTGGATGAAATTTCATTTTATGATATTTGATCCCATGATCTAGCCTATCAAGCTATTTTTGAATCCCAATTCTCTTCTTCAATATGCTAACTCTCTCTCCCAGCTTTGTGTCATCTGCAAATTTGATAAATGGGTGCTTAACACTTTTATTCAAGTTCATGAAAAGAAGTGTTGAACGCCAGAGCCAAATAGCTCCCTGGACATTTTCATCCAAGTTGAGATCTAACCATTAATGCCTTCTTTAGGAGTCATTGTCCTCCACACATACTGAATCAATTTAAACATCCTACTTCCTTCTATCCCACATCTTTCCTTCTTTTCCATGAAAAAACCAGCATGCAATGCTTTATTAACAAAAGCTTTGCTAAAATCCAGATAAACTCTATCAATACCAGCACCCCCACTCTGCAAGCTTAGTAACCCTGTCAAAAATATCTTCTTCTAGTGATAGACTGGCAAGATCCATTATTGTTAATGAAACCATGAAGATACTTTGTTATTACTGCTTCCTGTTCTAGATATCCACTAACCATCCCTTTTATAATATGTACTAGAAATTTATTAGGAATCAAAGTCAAGCTCATTAGTGTAGAGTTTGTAGACTACATTCTCTTTCCTTTTGTTTTTTTGCAAAGAATCATGGTGAAAGTGTAGAAGATAAGGACTAGGAAACTTCTAGGAAGTAGGAAAGACCATTTCTAAGAAGGACAGACCACCAGGCATTAACTTCTAGGACAGAGCACAGACCATGGCTGCTTAGTTTTCAACCTGATTCATTCTGAAAACCAAAGGTTTTTCTGTAAAGAAAGTTCAACCACACAGTATCATTTGGGAAAGCCTGCCTATTTCCTTCTCATTCCTTCATCAAGCAATCAATCAGCATGTATGTGGATCCTTCTTGGAGAGATTTTGTAGAGATGAGAAAGTGAGTAGAAAGTCAGTATAACTGTTGTCCCTTCAATGGCCTCCCTGGGGGTATTAATGTTAATTCACATGAGGTAAAGACTGGGAAGCTTTTTGTCACTGTAATACGGTAATTATGCACACACACATATGTATACACACATATATATGTATACATTTGTATATATGTCTCTCTCTTATTCTTTCTCTCTCTCTCTCTCTCTCTCTCTCTCTCTCTCTCTCTCTCTCTCTCTCTGGCAGCACAAACTGTGTCTTCCATCCTTGACGTTGATGACCTATTACTGGGATCTTAATTCTGTACTCCCACTGCCCACCTTTTTACTGTCATACAGCGGTGCTATTACTATCACCCAGGATATACTCCCTCCCAACTCCCTTTGCCATGGGCACAAGGCTTCTTTGGGACTCATGTATTCCATTGGAAGTTGGTGCTGCCACCTAAAGGACAACCAGAGAAGAGATTTTAGGGGAAGCTGCTCATTATCAGCTGTTAATGGAGTGAATTTGAATCAATATAATTTGGAAAGTAGAGATCAAAAAGAAGTTTGGAGCAGAGACTACTCAGAGCACAATTGTGACTTTCACAGTGTTTATTTCCTCTCCAGCCTCCCTGAGATGTGGGCATAGTTCCCCTCAGAGGATCCCCCCCACACACTGACACCTTTTCAACCCCCTCCCACAGAGTACTGTGGGCACTTAAGCTTCTCCTTCCTCATCAAAACCCTCATCCTGTCCATGCCAGGATATCAGTTGTTAGACAAGTAGTATGAGTTATACCTGGACATAGGTAGACCTGGGTTCAGATTCTACCTCAGATAATTGCTGAGTGGCCATGGACATGTCACTTCATGGGTCAGATCCTCAGTTTCCTCCTCTGTAAAATGGGGATTATGATACTTTCACTTCCTATCTTATAGAGTTATTATAAGGAAATTGGTTTGAAAAATTTTCTTTTTGCTTTTTGGAGGGCAGTTGGGGTTAAATGACTTGCTCAAGGTCACATGGCTAGTAAGTGTTAAGTGTCTGAGGCCAGATTTGAACTCAGGTCCTCCTGACTCCAGGGCCAGTACTCTGTTCACTGTGCCACCTAGCCGCCCTTTGAAAATCTTTAAGGTACTATACAAATGTGCAATGGAGGTATCATTGCCCAAAGAAAGACCACTGATCAAACCAGATAGCCCTAAAATTGGAATGACTGACAGCCCTTAACTCTGTCAGGAGTGGTGAGCATAATGTGAATCAAGGTGGAATTTTACAAAAAGAGACCAAAGGGAGCCAGGACCACTGGCACCACGTGTCCTGATTTGGGCCCAGTGAGATTGGCTGCTGAACATGAAGAAGACCCTGTCAGTTACTCTAATGACAACTCCAGAGAACACCTTGTGTTTGTGATTTCAAGAACTAATTTAGTTTGGACTAGACCCTTTCTGACCCATAACTGGCACCCTGGCACCCAGGCTGGCCCAATAGCTTTTCAA
Source organism: Pseudochirops cupreus (assembly GCA_028627135.1). Classification (NCBI taxonomy): domain Eukaryota; kingdom Metazoa; phylum Chordata; class Mammalia; order Diprotodontia; family Pseudocheiridae; genus Pseudochirops; species Pseudochirops cupreus. The sequence continues at coordinate 577,742,351 of CM053582.1, forward strand.
TCTAGACTCCTTGATAAACAGCTGCTTTGAAAAAAAAAATACAGTGCAATTCACCAAGTATTGAGTACTCTCTTCATGCAGGGTCCCATCCATCCAACTATAACAATCCATACATTTCTTCTGATCAGTGACCATTTGTTTCAGGTCACTTTTCTCAAGTCAAACCTATAGTCCTGGCTCCATGGGCACTTCCAGAATGGTTAATGACTAAGTCTTGCTTCAGCTGAAAATAAGCAGCTTGATTTTTCCCAATAAAATAGATCGCTTTGATTGGAGACTGCTCTCTGCAACAAAAGGAAAAGGACTCTATATACCCATTGAAAATAACAGAGATTCTGGGCTGCTCTTAGTTTTCTTCAGCCAGAGTTGGAGAGCTAGGCCTCTGTATAGCAGTGTGGGCTCAGGATGTGAGAGGAAGTTTGATGTATCTTTTCTCCCATCCAACAGACTCGCGAGCAGCTACAAGCAGAAATTCAGCGTTCCCAAGCACGAATAGATGACCTGGAGAAAGCCCTGGCTGAACAAGGACAGGTAGGAAAGAGTAGATGGACCATCCTGACAGAATAAGGACTGGACCAAACAAACCTGGGATGCAGGGATCAAGGCACTTGCCATTGCACCAGGAGCACTTTGGTAGGAGAAGGATGCTCCTCCACTCTGGGAAATCACTCCTTTACCTGTTTGCTCAGTATGGCCTTCCTTTAACATATGGGCTGGGCATCACTCAGATAAAAGATGGGCTACCTTCCAGCTGGTGGTTTGTAGGGGGTGGTACATTATTTGGGACACATTGTCCCACAGAAACTGTACTCACTGTAGTGGGTCCAGGCCCAGGGTAGCAGGGGAAAGTGTGACTAGGGACCCCTCAGGAGGAGGTGGAAGCAGTGAGCAGAGTGCCCCCACTGAGGAGATCTCAGTCCCATCCAAGGGCAACAGGATAAGCAGCAGCACCAAAGGGAACCTGCTATAGGAGCCAGACTTCTCTGGGATTTGTGGTCAGCACTCTAGAGGCAGGTGGATACCAGAAGCCCAGCTCCCCCACTGCAGCCTTGGTAGAATGAGAGGACATTCCCTCATCAACCTTTGTCCTCTGGTCTCTCTACCTAGGACATTTGGGGTTCCTATTCCAGGCCTCTGTTTCTTCCTCTTCAAATGAGGTGACTGATCTCAAGAGTCCTTTCCAGCTCCAACCTTCCCCAAAGTGATTTTCCAAACCCATCCAAAACTGCTGCAGTTCTGCTTTGCTACTAGATTACAGAACCTTTGATGTGGGCACACTATGCTTTGTGGTTCTTTGCCAGCATCCTCCATGTCAAGTTACTCTTGAGACCACATTCCTACTCCCCTGGTGACAACCTGTAGTGGTTCATGATGATTGAAGTCCCACCTCTTTAGCTTGGCATTTACACTATCTATCCACAGCCTCCCTTTACAGACATTTCTTTTTATGTCCTCAACATTCCAGCCCAACTATTTGCTATTTCTTGAACTCATCATTCAATGTCCTACCTCCATGTCTTTGTCTTGGTGTGTGTGCCCAAGCCCTATTTTGCCCTTCCTCCTCACTGTGATTCTTGGGACTCTTAGCTTCCTTTGTGACTTAGCTCAATTGTCACCTTCTATAGAAAATCTCCCCTGATCTCTCCTCCTGCTATCAGTCACTTTGTATTGACTTACCAGTTCTTATATTGAAACCCTCAGTGGAATCTAAGCTTCTCAGATAGGAGTCTGTCTCCCTGTTGTTTTGTCCACCAAGCCCCACACAGTGGAGGGCACAGAGTAGGTGCTTAATAATGTTTGTGAATAGAATTGAATTCATGAGCTGTAGCCATGGAACTGTCCTGAGTGCTGAAGACATATACTACCCTTTAGATGCCCAAGGGTAGGGTTCCACTTTCCACCTTTTTCTTAGTCCTCAGAAGAAGGATTGACTTCCTGCAGCCACTTTGGCTGGGTCATCATGAGGGCCCAGAACCTGTTATGTTGCCAGCATCAGTAAGGTTACTTTCTCTAGATTCTTTTCTTAGGACTTTTCCAAGGAGATTTGGATGCCACACCTCTGCCCACTTGGCTCTGTGTACTCTGCCTATAGTTTATCTTCATTGTTTAACAGCTTGCTGCCCAAAGAGCTTCAGACTTGGAGAAGCCCCTGTAACTGCCCTTCTGGGTTTGTGATGGTAGTGTTCCATGAGCCCCATCAGATCCATCATGCTCCAGGGCTTCAAGGGCACTAGCATTTCATTGATTGGATTCTCTTCTTCCCAACCCCACTCCCCACCCCACAATGAAGCTTCTGGTCTCTTCACACCAAGAAGACCACATCATGAATTTCAGGGCCAACAAGGATACTGTCCCTGTCAGTCATCCTTCTGTTGATGAATCTCTGCCTTTGACCAGGACAGTGCCAGGTCAACTGGGCAGATGTTGGTACCTCTCCAGATAGGCAGAGGCTGAACTCAAGCCCAGCCAGCCTTCAAGAGTCCAAGTCCACTTTCCTGAAAGAATGGGCCACTCAAGGAGGTGATTGGGGGAGGCTGAACAAGTGGCCCCCTTCCTTTGAATCTTTGTTTCCAGTTTGGAAGTTAATTTTCTATCCATGTCAAAGCAATTCTATGAATTTGAACACACCTCGGATCTGTGTCCTGTCTTGGTCAAGTTTTTCTCATGGCTTTTTGAATGTTTGAAGAATGATGTCCACCAGGATCTTTGCCCATATTTTCAGCCACTTCCAAAGCCCATCATCAATTGCCATCTGATTCAGCAACCTACCTAGTGCTTTACAGGTGACTGGTAACTATTACATCCCTGGTCTGAGGAAGTTGGTGCTCACAGCTCACTTTTGAGGTAGGCAGTGCAGGTATTATTGTCATCCCCATTTTACAGATGAAGAAACAGAGGTTCAGGCAAGGTAAGACTTGTCCAAAGGTACCCAGATAATTATTGATAGAGTCAAGGTTAGAGAGCAAAGCTTTTGCCTCCTCCTTGATCTGGGGCCTTTCCAGTGGAAGATGATAGGGTTTTAGAAATAGATCAGGAAGGAACCCCCCAGGCATCAAATCCACCCCAACCCCCTGTCCCCTGAAGAAGATAAAACTAAAGCCCAAACACCTTACCCCCACCCCCAATCCTCCTTCCTCTAGGTATAGAAGCAGCAGGACCCGGATTTAAGCTGAGGCTACAGAACTAGAGTATAAAGGCAGAAAGGAGCTCCAGAAGTGTGGGGAGCTCACCCTCTCCTAAGCCTGGCTCTCTGTTCTGCTTTGAGATATCTCTGTTAGGAAGTTTGTCCTGACATTAAACTTAAACGTGTCTTCTTGTTATTGTCACCCTCTGCTCCTGATTTTGCCTCTGGGGCCCAGCAAAACAAAGCTGAATCATTCTTCTATGGGAGAGATCACTGATCTATCTTCAAAGTCAACTTTTTCTAGGATGAGCATCCCCCAGAACCATTATTTGATCTTAACATGTCATAGACTTCAGACATTTCACCATCCTAACTGCTCTTCTCCAGATACTCTCCAGTCTGTCAATGTATTGCCTAATATATGTGATTTCAGAAATGGGCAGAGTGTAATCTCCTGAGTCCCAAATTCTCAGTCTCTCTTCTTGCCCTCTATGATGGCTTCAGATCTCTTGGCTATCATCTTGTTCTGTTGACTCATCTTGAGATTCAGGCCACTGAAGCCTTTGTCAAAGGCAATGCTGTCTAATTGGTCCTCCCTTCTGTTATACTTGGGATGGTGATTTTTAAAAAAGCTGACTGCAGAAATGAGCATATATACTCATTAAATTTACTCTTATTCAATGCAAGAAACAATTGGTCAATCCAGTCTAATGCTCATATTCACTTGGTCTTTTTTGGAGCCTTAGTCTGTCATCTAGTATTAGCTATACTTCCCAGCTTGGGGTCATCTGGGCATTGGATGAACACATTTTTTCTGTTTTAGGGCACAGGATCAAGCATAGATTTGGGGTTCTCCACAGAAGACCTCCTTCCAAATTCATGTGGAACCATTAGTGACTATGTTTGGAGTCTGGCTGTTCTACTTGTTCCAAATTCACCCAAGTGCACTGTCATGTAGCTTATGTGCCTCCATCTTTCCCACAGTGTATCATGAGAAACCATGAGGCAGACTTTGCTAAAATCCCACTTTAATAGTCTAGTAGCCTGTCAAAAAAAAAAAAAAGGAACCAGGGTGAGTCTGGCAGCCAGAACCTTTTCTCGAGGAAGTCACATTGGCTCTTGGTTATCACCGCTTTATTCTCCATGTATCTACTAACTATCCTTTAAGTTTTATGTTTGTGGATTTTGACAAGAATCAGAATTCTGACCTATTCCATTCTCCTCTCCTTTTGGAAGATGGTCAGAACTCTGGCCAGCAGCTTCTCCATTCTGCATGGGCTTTCAGATGTCCTTAACAAGGGCCAAGGATTTTAGTAACTGAACATGAGGCTCACCTGCACGGGTCACTTGAACTCAAGTGAGATAATTGATGTATGTCAAGGGTACTGCTAACTCAGAAGTGCTAATTAAGCCCAGTTCTCTTCTTCATCATCAAGGGCTGTTTGTTATCTCTCTCATTATCTTGGTCACCAGGCTTGCACTCTGTCTCTTGTAGCCTATAGGTCATTCTTGGAAGGGAAAATAGAAGCAAACTGAGCCTGGAGCACTTTCACCTTCTCTTGATTGTTAGTCAGCATCACCTGTTCATCCAAGCATAGCATCCCCTCTCAAGAAACTGAGGTACAATTAGCCATTAGCTAGTTTGCTAGAATTTCTATAGCACCTGAAGGTTTGCAAAACACTGCAAATAGTATCTCATTTGATCCTCACTAGAGCCTGGGAGGTAGGTGCTAGTGTTATCCCCAGCTGAAGCAAATAGAGCTCAAGTGACTTGCCTAAGATCACATGGCCAGTAAGTGTCTGAGGTGGGACTGAGCTCAGGTCTTCCTATGTCTAGGCCCAGCATTTTCTCCATTGTGACACCACTTGATTAGAATTAGAGAAGCCACCTTCTCTGGCTTATCCTGATCACTTCTTTGTCTCTACATTCCCCAGGCTTTGCCTGGAAGTTAGGCTTGCCAGTTGGAAGTTTCCAGGGTCCTCACTGGAATTTTATTTTTGGAGAATCCCCTTTGAAAACACCCCTGCCTTCTTTCTCTGTTCACTGGTGAGGCCGCTTACATATGTTAGGTAACAGATCTACAGGCTCAGCTCAATGGAAGCATCACCATGTTCAGTTTGCTAATTTCAGTAGAACCTCTTGCCAGGTTAGGACTAACAGAGACCCTGCGTGTGACCTGTGTGCTGCAACACTGTTACCATGTGCACACCAGCACAGGGACAGGACACAGTAGGAGAGGTTCAATGCCTGGGGATAATGCATAGACACTCACATATAAACCTGTGTGCTCAAGTAATTGGGCCACTAATTGAGCTTGTAATCTCTGCATACCTTATAATAATTTACCAAGGAGCACAAGCAATTCATTTGCTTTCCAATGATCTCAAGTAAAATTCCTAAGAATGAAGTGAAGTTTTGAAACAATCTCCCAGATGACACATCATATTGTTCATGGAAGAGGGACAAGGTCAAAGCGCTTGGAGCAGTGGCCAGAGGAGTTTTCAAGATGATTTTTCATTACTTTTTTGGGGGATGGGGGGATGCATTTTCCTCAAATGTGCCTTAGGAACTGCCCAAAATACACTTTATAACACAATTGTCTTCAAGATGGAGCAGAAACAAAGCCATTAGCATCCAAAGTCAATAAATTTATAAGCGTTTATAAAGCACCTACTATGTATCAGGTAGTGTACTAAGTGCTAGGGGTGCAAAAAGAGGCACAAAGGCATCCCTTGCCCTCAGGGAGCTCACAGTTTAATGGGGAGACAACAAATAAACAGGTAACAAACAGTCCATATGCAAAATAAGTAGGAAATAATGAGGCACAGTAAGAGGCTAGGGAGAGGCTAGGGAGGCCCTCCTGTTGTGGGTGCTATGCCCAGAACAAGGCAGAAGGTGCAAGTGACTAGCTTTCACCCTCCTGGGATTTGATGTGCTGGGTTGGCTAACTGACCACAACTATTGTTTTACCTTCCAGTGGTAGCTAGATAGAATCTAGCCACTATCTGGGAAAGAAGAGTGTGTCAGTGAGACTCAGTTTGCATGTGAAGTTCTTAGGGAAAGAAAGACACCCGTCCATTCTTTGACACATTCTGCCCAAGTTGGTGACACACTGAATTTCCACACAACTCTGTGAGGAGCTCTGGGACCTGAAAAACGACCTTTGACAACTAGCATTGATCACAGTGAGCCATTCGTCCAATCCTTCCTTCATGGATTTGCCATCCCAGACACCTGCTGGAACAAGCCCCAAGATCTATAATGGGCCCTTCCTAGAGCCCAGTCCTAAATCATGTGGCCATTTGGGTACCACATGGGCTTCAATTTGTCACCTTGCTGCACACCAGAGTTGTCAGGCAGTTTTATTTTAAAAGATCAAAATTCCTGAGTGATGCCTGCCCCAGCCTGCCTTGTCTCTACCCATGAGACTCATGGGGAGGTGATGGCTGTGAGTCTTGGGTGTCCTTCTCTGGCTGGGAGTTGTTATTCCTCCCATGGGACCAGGCAGATAGTTCACAAATAGGGCAGATATTAAATTTCATCATTTCAGCTTTGCTTTCTCTCCTGCAATGTTAATTGACCTTGATTTTGGCTCACTCATCTGAGGCCATGTTTCTATCTCATAATCAACTCTTATTTTTAAGGACATGAAATGGATAGAAGAGAAGCAAGCTCTCTATCGCAGAAATCAAGAACTCGTTGAAAAGGTACTGTGGGCCTTCATTCACTCTGTCATCCATCCATCCATCCATCCATCCATCCATCCATGCATCCACCCATCCATCCATCCATCCATCCATCCACCCATCCATCCATCCACCCACCTATCCATCTATCATTTACTGAGTGTTTAAATGGACTTTACCTTTTGGGCAAGTTTGAAATGATGCACCAGGGTTCATGGGAAAGGCATGTATTCCACTGTTGCAGCATGAGACAGTGATTCACTGGAGACTTCATTCACACAACCTGACCCATCTAGGATTCCTTTTGGGAGGCAACATGATACATCGAGAAGAGTAGAAAGAATCAGAGGACCTGCCTCTGTCACCCATAGGTTACCTTGAGAAAGTCAGTCCTCTGTGGACCTTAGTTTTCTCATGTCTAAAATGAGGAAGTTATGCTAGATAACCTCTCAGGTCCCTTCCAGCTTTATATCCATGATCCCATGCCTTCAGTAGTCTCACCTTCCTCTCATCACAACCTTTTGGCTTCTAGTCTACATTATTGTTGGATGATAATCTTTTTGTCTGTCCGCCTCTCTCCTCCACAGAATTTTAAGCCTCTTGAGAGCAGAGCCTATGTCTTTTGTCCATGAGATCCTAGGTACCTAGGACTTAGACATCTCTGTTTTATTAGGAACAAGCAGATAGCCTTGTTCACAGTAGGTACCCAGGAAATGTTGCTGATTGTAGTGATAACAATGATGTGATATATCAACTTTCCAAATTCACTTGAACCTTGGGAAAAGAAAAAATCATGGGGAGAGTGAGATTGTCTATGTTTAGTTATTTTCAGTTTTGTCTAACTCTTCTTGAGCCCGTTTGGGATTTTCTTGACATGGATACTGGGGCAGTTTGCCATTTTCTTCTCCAGCTTATTTTACAGATGAGGAAACTGAGGCAGACAGGGTTAAATGACTTTTCCAGGATCACATAGCTAGTAAGTGTCTGAGGGCAGGTTAGAACTCAGGTCTTCCTGACTCTAGGCCTGGCACTCTATGCACTGTGCCCACCTAGCTGCCCTAGTAAATCCATCTACCTCTCAACTTATTTGTTTAAAATTGGAATCCTTTCCTAACAATGAGAGCTGTCCAGAAGTAGAATGTGCTGCCTCAGGAGATTGTGGGCTTCTTCTGCTTGGAGATATTCATCTAGGTGTTAGACAATTACTTGTCAAGAATGTTGTAATTGGGATGCCTTTCATGTATAGTTTGGTCTTAAGGCTGCTGAGGCTTCCTCTAAGTCTCAAACACCATGACTGTGAATCACTCCCTAACTGATTCTTGACAAAACACAGCTTTGACAACTGTCAGACTCTTAGTCTTCCTCCCTAGAATGTATGTCAGACTTCATCAGTCCTTAATCCTAGCAGTGGTTTAAGCCATGGTATCCTTTTGCTGTGGGATGATGGGGTGAGAATAACAAGATTCCCATCAGGAGCATGCCTCACACAAGGCTGTCTCTTCAGCAACTCAAGGTATTTTCTTCTGGTCGTGGAAAAATTATACTTTGCAAATCTTCAATCTAAATAGAAAAAATGGGTTAGAAACTGTCTGAGGAAAAATATGTAAAATTGGCTACTTATATTTACAAGTTTAACTTTAGATGAGTACTTTGTAAATCTTGAATGAAATAAGGTGTGGAAAGCACTTAGCAAACCTTTAAGCACTAGTTAAATGTCAGTAGTCGCAGCAGCAGCAGCAGTAGCAGCAGCAGCAGCAGCAGCAGCAGCAGCAGCACCAGCAGCAGCAGTAGTAGTAGTGGTAGTGGTGGTGGTGGTGGTGGTGATAGTAGTAGACATCTATATCCAGGTGAAGAGTTACTGGTAATGCTGTCATTAATGGTGAGCTCCAGCATTGGCCTCCTGGGTCCATTCTTTTTGGAGAAGTTGCAGATGTATGTGAGTGACTTCTAAGGCACTGTCTTCCTTTAATGAACCTAATTTTCTCAACATATATTCATCTAAGTAGAGCAGTGGGCTTTGCAACCCCTGACAGCTTAGGTCAAGCCAGAGAAAACAACTTCCCCAAGGTAAGGGGTCACACCCTTCTGCTTCTGGGTTTAAAGGCTGTTCTTTTTTTCTCTAATATTTTTCTCTAATATCCTGGAGAGAACCTAAGAGAATCCACAGGCCAGATGGATGCCTTCCTCTCCGTTCAAGGACTCTCCCAGGGGATTCTTTTTCAAAATTTTCCATTTTATTATGAATTTAACAACTATCACCAAACTTGAAGACTGCAGCAAAGAACAACAACAAAAAAAAGGTTACATATGAAATTGAACTTTAATTAAGTAGAATTTGCTTTTTTAAATGTATATTCAATTTAACAGGGTAGTAAAAGAAAAAAAAAAGCCCCGTTCCTATCTCCTTCTGAAATTCATTTTCTTTTGCATTTTTCAAAAATGTGAACGTGGTGCTTTAAAAGCGATCTCTTTCAATACTCAATAACTCTGTCTTCTTCCATCCCAATGGAAGGCAGCCATTGTTAGGCTTCCATAAGAAGCACTCAGATGAGCTGATGCTCAACAAGGAGAGTGTTCTCATTCCCACGGTGTTTGTAGTTTCGTTTTCCATGTTCCACACTCTGGTGGGAACCTGCAGTCATAGCATTAGCCATGGTCCTTTGGCTGGGATTCCAGATATGAAGTCAGCCTTGCCCGACAATGATCCCTGAGTCTCCTTGACATCAAAGAGACTATCTTCATGAGCTTGGGGACCCACGGCACAGAAAAGTCCGCCTGCTCTTGGAACTGTTTTAACATATTTCCAGGGAGCAGAACAGTCAAACCTTCCAATTAACCTCAGATCTGCTACAATCATATAGAGTCAACCTAAATAGTCCTTTCTGAACACTTACTCAGAGCTGTAACTAGGTTAGAGCAACAGGGACTGTGCTCCAAGAGGACAAAACTTATAGGGTGTCAGCAGCCCTTGCAATCCTCCAGTTGTGAAGAAATAACAGCTTTTAGTATCTTGTAGTTAGATAGGAATCAGCGGTGGCTGCTTGTCAAGTGCACTCCTCCCCAGATCACCATCTCCATCCTCTCAGTTATTTGTGGAAGCTATTTATTTCATGCAAATAAATCACCAGCTCTGTCCTTGTAAGTATCTCCATTTGAGCCCCTTCTTGTTCTCACCCCCAAAGAACTGAACACCAGACAGTGACTGGGTTTTGCCATGTCAATCCTTGAGGACTGCCTACTTAAGCGTAGCTGGAGATGTGTGAGGGTGGGGAGGAGGAGTGGGCAAGAATGTACATCGGCAAAGGGCATAGTCCTACCAAGAAAAATGTGAATTCTTGATGTGCTCTTCGAACAAAGTGGTGCCATTCCTTGGGTGTGGCCTGAGTAGAGTACTTTGGAAAGAAGTATTTATTGGTTGTAATAAATAATGACCTAAATCTAAATATTCTCCACAAGCAAAGTACATGATTGAGAATTGCTGCTCACTGGAGACAGACTGCCCTGGCAGGGGCAAAACTTCTCCTCCCCCACCTACTCAGCTTCTTCCTCTTCCTCTTCCGTTCCCTTAACTTGATGGAGATGGAGATGAACTTTTGTAATGCTATAGAAAATAAGGCCAGTGAGCTCCATCCAGACAATGATTTCTGTAGCAAGGCATGCAGTTGCAGAAATGAGTTCGGTCCAAGGCTCTTGAACAACACATGGACCCAGAGACTCATGGGTTATATACAATTTTTAGCTAGCACAGAAGGATCAGGAACGCATTATCTGAGCTGGGATCATGTTATGGCCTATGCTCATTTCTCATGAGTGGGAGTTTTACAGAAAACACAAAATTCAAAGGTCAGTAAAACTGAGTCACAAAAGGGAGTCCCTTTGGCCTAACAGTTGTCAGTCTCCATCATGCCCTCTCTGTCTTCTTCCCAGCCAGTTGGCTGCTCACAGGGTCTTTATCATTTACCTCTACCTTTCTCGCTTTCACAGAAGGATGGGTTGGGGAGTCTGCTTTATTGCTTTACTGAAACAAAGAGCAGATTGTCTCAGGATAAACAGTGGGAAGATTTGCCTTCTGGGCTATTAGTGGCCGCTGGTGGCCCTGATCCAAGGGGTTGGGAAGCCATAAGGCATAAAGCAGGTGCTTTACAACCTCTGTGGGGCTCTAGAAATGATGATGATTGCCTTGCTGTTCCATGCCTGATGTCTTGAGCCAGACCTAGGAAGTCACTGGGTGGGCCTGCCTCTCTTCCTCTCTAGGAAAACCAGAGCTCATCTCTGGTATACCTCAAAGTGCAGGCCACATAGGATCATCTGGTTACACGCTCTTCTCTTTTTTAGATAAAGCAAATGGAGACAGAAGAAGCACGGCTAAAACACGATGTCCAGGATGTGAAAGATCAAAATGAACTCTTGGAATTCCGGATCTTAGAGCTAGAGGTGAATGTCCGACCCTACAAGAAGCTGTCTGGGCTCCCAAGGCCACTGGGCGTGGGGTGAGGTGGGGACGGCATCCTCTTCGGGTCAAAGCTCTGTGAAGACCAAGATCCAATTAGTGGTTTCCCATGACCATCCCAGCCTGGTAGGACTGATGTCGAGCCTCAGCCTGCTCTTGGAGCATTTCACAACCCTCATGCGAAGTCCTTTGGTAAAAGCTTATAGCCTCCTGCCAGCCAATGCTGGACAAAACCAATGTGGGATGGATGGTACTAAAGGAGGAAGGGAGGATGTCCACTGCCACCCAGCCTCTATTTCAGGCAGGGCCATGAAGAGTTTAGCTCATGCCTTTGGACACTGAGACATGTTGCTGTGTGAAGCGCAGTGACTGATGCGGAGTATCTGCCTGAGAACACCCAAGGCTCCCCATTGCTTTCTGCACAAGCAGATTTTCCTTGGGGGTTTGCTGGGATGATGTTGAGCTGCATGGTGGGAGTTTTGGCAAAATCCGCCTTTCCTGTCTTTCATGTTCTGTGGCCTTTTTTTAAACTAATGTCAGCTGGAAACCCATAGCCCCAGTCCATGGTGGATCCAGTGGCAGAAATGCACTGCACCCAGATGTTGATTTTGTTTTAAATTTTAGGAGCGGGAAAGGAAATCCCCTGCTATCAACTTTCACCACACACCCTTTGTGGAGGGGAAAAGCCCCCTACAAGTTTACTGTGAGGCTGAAGGCGTCACGGTCAGTACTGCCCCTTCCTTACTGTGCTGCTTTGCCATGAGCCACCCTGATCCTCTTACCTCACTCTGTGGATGATTTGATTTTTCTCTGGCTGTCCAGGACATCCTTGTAGCGGAGCTAATGAAGAAGCTGGACATTTTGGGGGATAACGCCGTAAGTGTATGTTCCTTTACTAACTTTGCATGCTTTGGTCCCTCAGGAGCCTTCCTGCCCTCTCTCCCTTCACTTTGCCATCCCTTCCTCCAAACAGAATGCCCAGGGAGTTGGAGCACTGCTTCCCTGCCAGCTCTGGCTCTTGTCCTTAGGTACCTGCTGGAGAGTGGCCTCTTAGGACCCTTCCATCTCTCATAGTCTAAGACTCAGACTCGTTGAAGAAACATCTGCCTTCAGAATTCAAGTGGCTGTTTTGTTTTGCATCTCCATCTTGGTTCAAGGGGAATTATTTTCCCCCCTTTCAGCACATGTTCTGTGAAATGGACCAACTCATCCCATACCTGCCCCATTGTCCAAGGCTATCCTGACTTGGAGGCAAAGGGCACGGACGCTGAGCTTTTAGCTAGTGCTTTGAATGCATTGAAATTTCTAATAATTATTTTTTGTCTAATTAAGTTTTTGTTTGTTTTTAGATTCTGGATTTCCATGGGTGCTTTATATCCCCCCCCTCCCAGGCTCTTTGCTTCGTAGGGGGCTCTTCAGCTGGCAGCAGAAACTCTCTACTATCCAACTCTCAATTACTCCTGGTAACAGAGAAGGGGAGGCAAAGAGCTTGGGTTAACCAGATACCCAGTCCACCCTCCTAGGTCTCCTTTTGGCTCACAGGAACTCAGCCTTCTTCCTAACCAGACTTCTCATGAGGCATATTACCAGGTAGTCCCATGTGTGGACCTGAATTTTTTCCTGCCTGCTCCTGTCCATCCCATAATAGGGAGGTCAAGGGCAGGACCCAAATGTGGGCCACATGATGGAGGAAGAGAAATGAGGACCTTTGATCAGCCTTCAGCGAGAAACCAACCCTGGAGTAATTGAGAGCTGGCTGTATTGCCCATGTCCTAAGTACTAAACAATGCCCACAAATCAGTGGTCCTGCCCTCAAAGATCTCCCACCATGGAGATCTCAGGGGAAGAGCCACATGGCCAGTCTGGAACAAATCACTGAGAGCAAGGAGGGAACTAGATATGGCAAAGGAGTGAGGTGAGGCAGGGTATGTTTGGGGCTTTGCTGAAGGTGTCATACTTTGTCTCTGGCCCCCACACAAAGCTCCTGGTTCTGAGAGATGGGCCATTTGGGTTGATAAAGCTAAGTTAAACATGCCTCTTGGGGGAAAGTGCCCCTGAATCATGGCATTGCAGAACCTGGCCACTGAGTGAGAAATGGGAAGGTGCACGAGCTCAGAGAGAGACTTGGAGCTCTGAGTTGTGCAAAATTAGCTTGCCTCCCTCCCTCACCCCACTCAGCTCCCTGAGACCTTCCAACTAGCACTAGCCAGAAAGGTGCCAGGTTTGATTTGACTGAAAAGATGGGCAGACTGAACACTGCTGGCCACTCCACAGATCTGGTTCACCCTACTGTGGTCTCTGGCTTCTGCTTGTTGGTATCAGAATTGAGCTTAGAACTGGAAGAACCTATAGAGATCATCAGATCCAACACCCTTATTTATATGGGAGTGAACTGAGGCGGAGAGGGAGGAAGTGTTTGATCCAAAGTCTCATAGCTGGTTTGTGACCGGAACCTGGGTTTGCTGCCTCCTGGGCTGGTGGTCTCCTGCTTCCTCCAGCTGTGTCCCATGGATGTTTCACAAACATTCCCTGAGCACAGCCAAAGCTGTGTTGCACAGAATGTAAACATGTGTGAGATTAGGGCTTCTTTTTCCTCCCTAGGAGCAGAAGCCCACTTGCTCTGGTTCTGTCTGAGGTAACCACAGTTCAGCCTCAAAGGGTCCCCTGGTGATCCAACATGCCTAAGGATGACCAAGGAGAGCCATTTTCCTGGTTGGATACAGTGGATGGTGTACATCCATTTCTTCCACTTTCTGATCTATATTTAGAGGCAGAAGATCTTTGAGGGCCAAAGGTTTTATTGGTAAACCACAAAGGGAAGCTCTTTCCCACTTCTGGGTATGAACCCATTTGGTGACACGTTGACTTCATTTGAATTGGCCATGATCTTGTCGCATGCACTATGAGTGGGACTACACTGTAAGATTGGCCATCAGATGACTGGTATTCCATAACCTGAATCTGAAGGCTCATTTTCTATCAAGGGCACTAATGGTGACATACCTTCCATGCTAGTCCTGGCTAATGTTTGTGTTTAAACTGACCGTAGTGGAATTTAAAGGGGGAAAAACCCTGTTGTTTCCCTGCCTGCATCATCTCTGCCTACCTGAGATGGCCAAGTAGAATTGTGGCCCTTGGGTTAGACTGAGAATGGGATAGGTTGCAGGGGGAGTGAAGGGGAAAGCAGAGCAGAGACTGCTCCAGCACATTGGAACAGCCTTTCTCTGGTTCCCAAGTGGGCCATGGCAGCAGGATAGAGAGGCTGCTTGCTAAGACTCACCAAGAGAAGGAGGTGGCTACAGTAGTGTGTGAGTTGATTGGGTGCCTGTAGATATGAGTTAACATGGGAGGGTTTCAGACAGCAGCCTCCAGTCATTTCTGTTCATTCATTCATTCATTTAGTGAGCATGTACTGGGTACCTTGTAGGGGCTAGGAGCTGAGGAAAGAACAAAGATAAGTGAGCACCTGGTCTCTGCCCTTGAAGAACTTGCAGACTGCTGGGGGGAAGATAAGACACATACAAAAATAAATGTGGAAAGTGTGGAGTGAGCAGCTGTGAAGATAACTTCCCAAGGGGGAGTGGAAGAGGGGCTAGGGGGGCAGCCCCATTCCACATGGGCTCCTGAAGGAGCAGGAGAGTAGGCAGGTCAGTCCGTACCCCCACCCCTGCCGAGTTCAGATAGCTCTGCCTTGCCAGCTTCTCAGTAGAGGCACGTGACCAAGGCCAGGTTCGCTCCCTCTCCCCCAGGAAGGGGGGGTAGGTGCCTCCACTTAAAACCAGAGTCCTAGGACTGTGTTGCCCCAGGCCAGGCCCCTTGCCATACTTCCTGCTTGTTTCTTAGTCCCTGCCTCCCCGTGGATGATCATGGGCAGTCTGTTACACATTTTTCATGTTCATTTAGATTATAATTGTTTGTGCAAGTGCCTTATCTTCCCCCTATAGGTTGGCAAGTTCTTTGAGAATAGGACCGAATGTCTCTCTTAAGTGTCTCTCTTACCTAGGTGTCTCCCATCTTTTGGCATATAACATATTGAATGAATGAATGAATGAACAAATAGGTTGGTGTCTGTTTGAAACTCTCCCAGCTGACCATCTAACTCATAGCTAATGGCAGTGACTCAAGCCCTGTGCTGGAGTCCGCTCTTCTCCCCTCCTAGAGAGCTCAGACTCCAGCAGGCTCTGGGTCCTTCCTGCTGCTCCTGGCCCATTTGGGAGCCAGAGAAAGGCAGTCACACTGTAGTAATATGGGGGGGAGGGGGCTAAGATAAAATTCTTCTTTCCAGCATCACAAGCACACTTTTCAGCCCCAGATCCAGTGGTGTTCTCTTAGTCGCCATTCTTTTTGGCTTCTTGGTGGCTTTTGCTCCTGCCAGGTGCTTCTTCAAAGCTATCCTCTATAGATTTCTCTGCATCCTGCTCTGACCTGCCAGCCAGTCCCATCACAGTCCCTTGCTCTGGGACAACATTGTTGATCCCTAAGCGTCACTGCTCCCTGTTTCCTCTATGGTCTTCTTTCTCTCTTGGCTATTTCATGAACTCATGCGGGTTTAATTTTCACCTTGACATAAATGGCTCCATATCTGTAGTGCAGACATAACATTTCTCCTTCATGCTTAACTTGAAGACATAGGTGCCGGCTTCAGCTCTCACCTCTGCCACTTACTGTCAGTGTGACCTTGGGTAAGTCATGTAAGTGTTCTTGTCCTCAGTTTCTTCACCTGTAATGTGAGGATGTTGGACTAATTCATCCCAGAGTCTCTTCAAGGTCTCCATATCTACCCCTGAGCACCCATCAGGACTTCGGGCTGAAGGTGTCCAAAATGAAGCATCTTTTTCTTTTTTCCTGTATTAAATTTTTTTTTCTAGCAGACAATTTACATAAAATCCTCCTTTAATTTAGTGTGACAACTTCCCACAATAAACTACTTAAAAAGAGCAGCTTTGGTCCATAATGGAATGAAATAGCCAATCAAAAAGACATCATTGCTGAGTTTTTAAACAAATACATTCACTACTTATGTTCAAAACAACAAAAACAAAGCATCTGCAAGGGATATTTTCTCTGTTTTGACTTGTGTTCCTACAGATGCTGGAGCTGCATTCTGTCAAGGGTCCATCATGCTAGAGAAAGGAGATACAGCTGCACATGATTTGTAGCCCCTGGATTGAAGACTCTGAAGTCTTGAAATCCCAAATTGTCATTGCTCCATCAATGCCAGCAGTACAAAATTTGTTGGCATTCTTGCTTGTCCACTTCATAAATAGACACTTGGGTGATACTATTTTGGTGTAGCATTTCTAGAACAGTGTTTTGATCCTCAGTCATGGCTCTCTTGTCCATGTTGCAGAACTGTTACCTGGCAGAGATGTTGCACTGGATGCTCTGTTTTGGAATGTCTAATTTGGAGACAAAGATCAAAGGAGCCACGATCATCATAATTAAACAACATTGGGCAGCAGTCATGGCCAGCAGCCACCACACTATTCTCAGAGACAAATGACACACTCAGGAGTGGGAGGAACTCTGTTTTCAGCTGTGAAACCATCATGTTTTTGGAAGCATCAGCAACTGAAACAGTACTATCATAGCTGACCCAAGCAAGGCTATTCTCACTGGCAGAGAAACTAACTCCATGTACCCAGCCACCACTTCTGGTACCACCAAACTCTAGCATCAGTTGACTAAAAGGCATCTTGGTGTCCCATGGAGTACTGGCTGGCTTTTCATCAACTTCTTTAATGTAGGCAGAAAAAACTCTGCATTTGAAGTCACAAGATCCAGCAGCCAGCAAAACATTGTTGGGATGCTAGTCCAAACTAAGGGTGGTAGAACGAATTGGCTTTTTTATGTGTTTGCTCACCCATCAGTCATTTCAGTCATTTTCAGCCTCAAAGAAGCACACAGAAATCAGTCGAGCTCCACTACCTATGGCAAATTTATTCTCCAGGGGAGACCATTTCACAAAGGTGGCTGCACAGTTAATCCTCAGGATGACCACAGTTGGTTTCCAGATGCCATCTTTCTGACACTAGACATGGGAGCTATGGTCTGCACCACAAGTTACAATCTGATCACTCTTGGGAGCTCAGTCAATATCTGTGATGTGTCCATTGTGTTCCTCCAGTTCATGGGCTTTCACCCACTGGTTTCCATTCTTCTTGTAAATGTGGACTTCATGATTAGTAGGGCTAAAGGCAATCTGAGTAAGGTCTCTGTCCCAAGCATGGCAGGTGATTAGCCCTAGTAAAAATTGATGTAAGGACATTATTCTTAGTGTTTTCAAAAGGGAAAAAGCTGGGATGGGGAGGGTGCAGATGGGCCCCAGAGTGGAGGATTCTCCAACTCTGGTCAGTCAATTTGAATAATCTGTGGAAGGTGGTGGGAGGAAGACCTGAAGTGCCTTTTTCTTGCCCCAATCTCACTCCTTTTCAAAACTCCCATTTCTCTTGAGGGCATCATTCTCCTCCCAGTTCTCAACCTCAAAGTCATCTCTTCCTTCTCTCTCACTCCCCACCTCTGCTCAGCTTCCAAATCTTGTCAATTCTACTTTGGGGACATCTGTCATTCTTGCTCAAGGCCTCGGCACCTTTCTCCTGGGCTACCACAACAGCATCTTAATTAGTATCGTCATTACATGTCTCTCTTTGCTCCAAAATAACCTTTCCCACTTGCCAAAGTAACCTTCCTAAAGCCCAAGTCTTATGTCACTCCCCTGGTCAAAGGCCATCAATGGTTCCCTATTGCCTCTAGAAAAAAACAATGCAGAGCACTTACTTTAGCAGTGAAAGCCCACAACTTGGTTCCTTCATACATTTCCAGATTTATTTCCTCTTTCTCCCATTCCATAATCTTCATTCAGCCAAACTGAACAACTGTCTCTTCCCTGAACTTGGCATCTTACCATTCATATCTGACCCTGGGCAGCCTCAGCCCCCATGCATTGCCTGGGATGTGCTCCCTCCTTAACCATGTCTCTCAGAATCCTTGGATTCATTCAAGGCTGAGGTCCGGAACCTCAGGGCTTCCTCTGGGAAGCCTTCCTTGAGCTGTGGTCCTTCCAGTCATCAGGGCTCTCTCCCTTCTCAAATTCTGATTGCTCCTTCTTGCCCCTGCTCCCCCCCAGGGAATATTGGCTTTTAGAATCCAGAGCCAAGGTTTCACTTTTATCTTTCCTGGGACTAAGGCAATGCTTCTCACATTAACAACAGCAGCAGCAACAACAAACTGAACTGATTTTGACGGTATAGGGAACTCTCAGTGTGGACACTCCATCTACCAGTACAAACTAGCAACATGCCTAGCTCAGCACCTCATTAGAACAGGAGTTACCAGAGGGTCAGGATGGGATTTGTGGCTTTCTTCTTATCCCCTTTCCTCTCAACAGTATTCCTCTCCCTAAATGCTGGCATGGAACTCCCTGCCTGGGAAGAAGTCCCCTCTGTGTACTCATGGGCCACGGGAGTTCCAGTACCCCTTTCTGTGCCTTGCTGTATTTATGAAGGAAACATTGATCAATAATTAGAACCCTCAGTCAGACATCGGATCCCAGCCCCTAAGCCCAGGGGCATCCCCTTGACTGTGCATGAATGTTGACTGGCAAGCATGGTGGAATTTCCCAGGTACAGATAGTATGTGGCACATGCTCCCCTCTGGACCCTTTGTTGGAGGCTCAGGTCCCCAGTGTAACCAAATGAAGATGCTAATGCCATTGTCAAAACCTGAATGCAGTGACTGGGAATCAGGAATAAAGGCCTCCATCCCTCCTGCCAGGGCCATAAGTAAAACACATTGACTGAAGAATGTGGGAAATGCCACAGACTCCAAACATTTTCCATGAAGGAATATAGTACTTATTATTCCTGGTTCCCAATAATTCATGAAATGTGTTTCTACCACATTCACTTTAAGCAGAAGTGTGCCCAGAGACACAGGTTTGGGCAGAATGCTCATCACTGCAATCTTTGGACCTTTGCTCAGTCTGTAAGTGACTCCATGTGGAAAATGGTGTCCTGGGGGCCAGGCTTTCTCTACTCTAGGAGATGCCATGAGATCAGGTCATTAATAAGCCAGAAGGAGCTATGGAGAGGTTTGATTGGGAAAAAAAATCAGATGCTGTATCTACATATGAAAAACGGATGTGCCTTGGAAGAG
Source organism: Pseudochirops cupreus (assembly GCA_028627135.1). Classification (NCBI taxonomy): domain Eukaryota; kingdom Metazoa; phylum Chordata; class Mammalia; order Diprotodontia; family Pseudocheiridae; genus Pseudochirops; species Pseudochirops cupreus. The sequence goes on from CM053582.1 coordinate 577,761,766, forward strand.
TGAGGAGATGTGAACATATCAAGAACCAAAGAAAAATAAGATGATGCTGTTCTATAAGGAAAGCAGGTCTCTGCAGTCTTGCTAAATGCTTCTCCAGAATGTGTAGTGTCTGGGACAGTGGAGCTCTAGGTAGAACCACCTGGACCCACTGGCTCTCTCTTCTGCTTTTCCTACAGAACTTGACCAATGAAGAGCAAGTCATTGTCATCCAAGCAAGGACAGTCCTGACCCTGGCTGAGAAGGTAACAGACATTTCCGCCCTTTTCTTGTACACAGTTGTATCCATGGTTGTGCAGAACACAAAGGTGTGATTGTTCTGAATTAGGGGGCACAGATAGAAATCCACTAACGATGCCCTGCCATGGAAATGTGTGTGAGGTGACACTTGTTCTTGCATGAACAACATTCATGATCAAGTTTGTCAATGTAAGATTTCATCTGGACTCTGGGATGAAAGATGTGCAAGTGTCCACATTTGCTAAGCTCGGATTTTAGAGAAGATAAGCAATACATGCCACCATGTGGATTGTTATGAAATTTGGTTTGGCCTGTAAAAAGGTAGCTTAGGCTGGTCATTGGGAATGTACCCATTCACAGCCCTGTGGCATGGGACCCACAGCCCTCTCCTAGTGTACCTCACAGCTTCTTGCCTCCTACAGATCCACCCACACTTAGCTGCCTACCCTCTCACCTCCCACAGTCCACATGTGGCCTGTCCAATGTTTGTGCCTGCAAGGGACAGAGGGAGAGACACTCTGGGAGAGTTTCAGTTAGAAAGATGGCTGAAAATGCAGTCTTTCTTCCCATATTCATTCTCTTTGGAAAGCCTGGAGCCAAGACACTCCCCCTGCCCCCCAACAAACATACAACAAACAAGCCCCCCACCCTTTCATGCAACCTTTTCCTTTTTTCCAAAGGAGAAAAACTAGAGATGATTTGGTTGGGAAGTGGGTGGGGAAGGGGGGAGGCTTCCAACAATGCCAACCCACATGAGCTACCAGTCCCCCCAGGCCTGATCCCCCAGGGGCACCTTGGAAGAATCTCAGAGCTCACAGACATGGAGAATCACCTCTACTGCCTGGGTAGTGAAGAGCAGGCAGAATCACAACCGGGCTTCCATCTTCAACAGCCTCTCTTCATCAGGGACTGTACTCAAGATAAGAGCTAGAGGACAACTGGCTTTTCCATGTCACTGGTTTGTGTGACTGGACCCTTGCTACACACCTGGGGAGAGCCCTCAGGGCTCTCTTCTTATTTCATTCTCTGCTCAGCCCTTTTTGGCTCTCTTCCTGGTGCCATTGGGGCTCATCTCTGACTGTACCTTGTGTGGCCTTTGACTAAGTGCCTGGGCATGACTGCTTGTCATCTTTCATGTTCAGTGGCTCCAGCAGATAGAAGTGACCGAGTCTGCTTTGCAGCAGAAGATGGTGGATCTGGAGAATGAGAAGGTAGGTAGAACCTCCCACAGAAAGGAAAATAATTTTCAAGATTGTGGGGCCAGGCTACCCATAACCAAGTCATGACCTTCTTTCTGTCCTCAGGAGTTATTTAGCAAACAGAAAGGCTATCTGGATGAAGAGCTTGACTACAGGAAGCAAGCACTGGACCAAGCACACAAGGTAAAAGCCAAGTTCCTACAATGCGTGGCCAGATAAAATTCCAAGTTCAGGAATGCCTTGGTGGAGTTTACATCTTTGTCTCCCTCATCATCTTGGGCGCCTTCATTAGCTACCAACATAACTGGCAGCTGAAAACAAAATTAATGTCCCTAGGCTACATTGAGAGATAGAGTGTCTGAGACTGGGGTACTGAGAGCCCCTTGACTGTTCCTGAGGAAGACATATTAGGAAGGATAGTGGCAAGCTGGAGAACATTTTGGTCAATGTTGATTTAGGGTTAAATCGAGGTAGACAACCAGGCCAGCTAGATGAGGGTGACCAGGCTAGTGAAGGATCTAAGATCTTGCCAAAAGAAATTTGGATGAAGAAGCTGGAGAAGCTAACCCTGAAGAAGAGAAGACTCAGGGAAAGTCATGACATTTGTCTTCAAGTGTTTGAAAGGCTGTCATTTAGAAAAGCTTGGTTTGCTCCCAGGGAGGAAGAAGTAATGGAGGGACATTGTCAAGGAGCAAATTTAGGTTTGACAACAGGAAAAAACTTGCTAACAATTGGAGCTCCCTAAACATGGAAACAGCTGCCTCAGGAAGCCATTGGCTCCTCCCTCAGTAATGGCTTTGAATACAAGCTCTCACCCTGTGCTTTAGACACTGGGGGTGTCCCTTGGAGTGAAACCAAAGTCTACATTAGTTTTCTAGGCAGCCACATCATACTGTTAACTTGTGTTGGGCTTGTAGTCCATCAAAGTCTCTGGATATTTTCTAGACTGACTTATTTTGCTGTTTCCTTTATCTTGTACTTGTGAAGTTGACTTTTATAATGCCAATGTAAGACTTTATATTTATCACTAATGAAGCTTGTTTTATTAGATTTAATCCATTATTCTATATTTGGGTCCTGATTCTGTCATCCAACATGTTAGCTTTAGGACATCTGCAATTTTGATAAGAATGATATTTTATCAATTAAAAATGGCAAATAGCACAATGACATAAATCTCTGGAGTACTAGAATGAAGACCCCTCCTCACCACACAGATTAGCGCTTTTCATGGCCATCTGGCAGTTCCAACACATCCAAAACCATTTACCTGTACACTTATGCAACTCACATCTCTATTTTTCTACGAAAGTGGTATGACACATTGTCAGCTGCATTACTGAAATCTGGGTAAATTATATTTATAGCACTCCCCTGCTCTTCCAGTCTAGTGACCCTGTCAGAAAAGGAAATGAGGTTAGTTTTCCATGACCTATATTGGATGTGGCGCTGATGCTTTGGGTGATCACAGCTTCCTTTGGACATGCCTACAAACCTTCTCATTAATATTGTTTTCTATTGATTCTGAGAACAGAAGTTAAACCAGCCAGTCTATAGTTTGTAGATCCTTCTTCACCTTCACAAAAACTGGGGAAATGTTGACCTTTCTATAGTACTGAGTTGTCTGATTCTCCCATATCTTTTTTTCCTTTAAAAAGTATTTTATTGATATCTTTTTTTTACCTCAACTTCACTTTTAAATCTATCTTCCCTCCCCCCCCCAAGAGAGCCATTCATTGGCACAAAGAGTCAAAAAGAATAAGAGAGAACAAAAGCACACCCCAAACCCTGAGCCAACCAACTATCTGACATCAGAGCAAATACTCCACCCATGGCCCCTTGCTTCTGTGAGGAAGTGAGACCAGAGACCATTTGTAAATCTCTTCCTCAAGGTCCAGCTTGATCACTATAGTTATCCACCATTCAGGATTTTCTCCTGTTTCATCCATCTTTACACTTACATTGTTATAGTCGTGAAATCCGGTTTTCTGAGTTCCATTCCCACCACTTTCCCTCAGTTTCCACATCTCCCTGTGCTTTTCCATGTGCTTCATAGTCTTTGTCTCTTGTAATACTTTTGTTACCTTCATGTTCCACAACTATTCCCAGCTGATGGGTTTCTGCTTTGTTTGCATTTCTTCTGTACTTGAAAAAGTGCTACTAGAAGTAGTTTGAGGTATATGGGACCTTCCTTTCTCTCTTTGACTTCTTTACAGTATCTGCCTAGTGATGGTGTTGCCAAAGGGTGTAGACATTCTAATCACTTAGCATGATTCTAAATCACTTACTAGTATGGTTGGACCAATTCATAATTCCACAAACAGTTATCCTTGTGCCTGTCCTTTCGTAATATTGCCTAGTCCTATATTTTTCCATCTTTGCCAATTGACTGGGTGGAAAGAGAGGCCTCAGAATTTCTTTTTAATTTTGCATTACTTTTATTATTATTATTATTGACTTAGAACAGTCTTTATGAGGTTGTTTTCAATGTGCTATCTCTTAATTATCATTTGTTCACATGAGCTCCTTGAGAGCAGGGACTGGTTTTGTTTGTTTCTTTGTTTTTGTCTTTCTCTGTATCTCCATTGTTTAAGACACTGTCTATCCCGTGGTAGACATTTAATAAATGTTAGTTAACTGACTGACTGAGCTATCCATAGGGAGAAAACCCCTTGAATGATCATCAAGAACAGCTCAGTCATCACTTCTGCTGGGTCTTTTGATCCTCTAGGAGGCAGCTTACTCACTTGAATTCATTGAGAGCAACAAGATGCTGTGTGGTTGTATGTTCACTTAGCTTGAATTTGCATCCTGCCCTATTTATTCTGTCCTTACAGTCCAAAGATTATTCTCCTGGGAGAAGAAATGGAAGCAAAATGCCAGTTAAAGAGTTCAGATAATTCACCATTGTTGACATGATATCTCCCTTTTCTAAATCTTCCTGTAACATCACAGTAATAATCCATTTGGGAGTCTTCCCAGCAATTAAACAAGCCCATTGACTTAGAGTTTACAAACATCACCATTGTCCTTCTTCTGAAAGTTGAGTTCCTGTTTGCCTTTATCCAGTCCTGTGGTCTTTGACTTCGTCCAGGCTTTTTCCAAGATTATTGCAGTGGCTCAGTCTTCAACCTCTACTCATATATTATGACCTTCAGGCCCTTCACTGTCCCATTTGCCCTCATCTTGAAGCTCTTCAACTTATTGATACCCTTCCTAAAATGTAGTGCCTAGAATTGAGTCCAGTAGTGGAGATGTGGTTTGGACAGGGTGGGGTGAGCTTCTTCAACAACTATTATATTCAGATTTCTAAAGGTCTGGGGGTGATTTGCTTTGGGGCTCAAGAGGAAGTTCTGAAGATACCACATATCTCAGTCACAGCCCAAAGACCTCTTTAGTACCCATTAATTTGAGCTGAAGGGCCCAAGGTCTACATATTACTCCAGAAAAGTATGTTTACAGGGGATAGCGTCTATACTCAAAGATTCAAACCTTATGTATACCCCCTTACATAAGCAGAGCTACTTTTCAAATGAGCAAGAATAGATTGTATTTATGTGTATGTATGTTTATGCACACACGTAATGTTTATATATACATGTACATGTGTATGTATATACATACATGTATGTGTATATAGTTAGACTAGTGAAGGACCCAAGATATACACACATATGTATGGTACATGAATACATATGCCTATAATACGTGTGTGTATACATATATGTATATATGTGTCATCAAGCTAGTGAAGGACCTAAGACATATACATATATATGCATGTATTTATACACACAATAATGCATATGTGTATTATGTGTAATCAACATATATACATACACATATATACAGATATATCAGCCTCACTCTCTCCTCCACAGTCATCAGAGTCCAATAGCCAGGCATAGGTCAGGATGACTGGAAATGGCCCCAGATACAGTGGGAAATCTTGACCTTTTTAAGATAAGGTCTTTCCCAGGTCTCAGTTTGTCTGAGGCAACACCCATTCAGTAATTAAAGGCTAGGTAAGAATTGGGGGAGAAGATGGCCTAATTTGCTTTCACAAATGAATCCGTCTTGGATGGAAAGACCTTCAGAGTTACTGACAAGAAGAGAAACAACTGCTGTCTACATTCTGTATGAGGGTTAGAATCCCACCAGATGAGAAGGTGGGGAAAAGATATGGTTTTCCCTGAGGAAGGACTCTCCTACTTAGATCCATTGACTGGTGTTATTTTTAAGGCTTACTAAGCAATTTACATCCATTCCTCAAGTATATTCACTAAACCCAGGCACTGTGCTAGGCACCAAGGATATAAAGACAGAACTGAAACAGTCCCTGCCCTCAGAAAGCTTATAGTCTTCTGAGATTCTCCTTTATAAAGACCCTGTGAAGGAAACCTGCAAGGATTATTATTGTCTCTTTATTGCTGAGCATTGGGATGACTTTCCCAAAGTCCCATGGATTATTGGGTAGAAGAGCCAGGCCTCAAACCTTAGGGCCATAGACTGAGAGATGGAAGAGGCCTTAAATGTCATCTAGCCCAACCCCAGCCAAAGCCCAGAACAGTGAGCAGCCTGTCTCTGGTCATAGTCAGTACCTGCAGAGTTGGGATGATCCACATCCAGTTCTTCTGAGTCCAGACCTCAAGCTCTTTCCCTAGCACTCCATCTGTCAGTTATTCTAGAGGGTAGGAGGCGTGAAGAGGAAGAGTGAGAGATGAAGCAAACTGGAGCTGAATCCAGGCTGCCTTTGGAAGCCAGGCAAAGGAGTAATAAGAAAGGTGGCAGTTTATAGGGAAAAGTGAGGATTTTTTTTCCTCCAGCATCAATAGTGAGTTGAATGGTGAACTTCCTTCTTTCTTAAATATTTCTCATAACAGTGGGTGGAAAAAAAGAGTTGGACTCACGTGGAATTTATTAAAGGCATGGCTTCCCTCTGGACCAAGCCACCCGCTTCCTAGCCCTGTCTCTTTTGCATTTGATAAGCCATGAGAAGCTCCCATGACAGGAAATTATTATAATGCAGTTAAAGAGTATTTTCCTCCTAGCCCCTGAATTCTGTGACCTGCAGGAAGCTTTCTCACTGTTTATATAACCAGAGCAGGGGGCACAGAAGAGAGATGTGTGGGGAAACGTCCAGATGCCAACCCTAAGATGGGAACAGTTCACACATTAGGAGGCTGCAATGGCTCCGGGCAAGCTGAAGTTAAAAAAAAAAAAAACCACAGTGATTTTCATAACAATTTTGCCCAAGGGGAAAAACAACATTCATTGAGGAAGATGTGATAGAAAGGGAGGGTGGTTTGTGAGTTTGCCTTTCCAACAAAGTCTATGGGAAAAGTTCAAACTTAGTTCTGAATCTAATTGAAAAATTCTGTCCTTATTGAGATTAACCAAAAATTAAGCAGTCATTGAGATCTTGACTCCAGATAAGAGCTGAGGAACCACTTCCTGGACTTGTTCTGGTCCTGAGCTAACTCTTAGGAAAATGAACACCTTCCATGAACACTTTTTTAAAATTGTTTTTTATTTACTTTTAGTTTACAAGATTCAGTTCCACAGTCCCTTGAATTTCAGATTTTCTCCCCTCCTTTCCCCCCTCCTTTCCCCCCTCCCCCGGTGGCGTGCAATCATGTATAGGATCTGCAAATCCTTTCACATTGTACAATAGTCTGGTTGTATAGAAGGGTTGTAACCAATGAGTGAACACTGGGAAAAAAGAAACAAAACCAAACACAAAAAAGAATGGTAGCATGTATTGCTTCAGTCTCCATTTAAATCCATGAACACTTTTTGTGCATTGCCAGTAGGATGCTGAAAAGACCATCCATCCATCCAACCATCTACTCAGTCATTCATTCCATATTTGGCAAGTGCCTACTATGTGCTAGACTCAATGCTAGTCACTAGAAATACAAAGACAAAAAATAATAATCCCTGCCCTGAAGGGGTTTCCATTGTATTGGAAGAAAACCACATATGCCTAGAAAAAAATGAAATGAAATAGACTGAAAGTAGTTTCTGGTGTCAGGCTAGGCTTCCTATAGGAAGTAGCAATTGAGCAAAGCTGTGAAGGGAGCCAGGGAGCTCATGAGGCAGAAATGATGAGGAGCCCATCCTAGGCAGAGGGACTGGATGGTCAATTCAAGGGCACAAAGATGGGAAATGGAAGGTGCTATTGGGAGTATCCTGGACTTGTAAGCCATTTGGGTCACTTTCTCACCATACAGGCTGTCTAGGCAGCCAGGGGGAGCCAGAGTGCACAGAACTCTGACCTTGGTGTCAGAAGATCTGAACTCCAGTTGGCCCTCAGACACTGACTGAGTGGCCGTGGGCAAGTCATTCCACTTCTTCCTCAGTGTCCTCAGTTGTATAATAAAGGCAATAATATCACATTCCTCTCAGGGTTGTTGTGAGGATCATATGAGATCCTGATTGTAAAGCACTTTGTAAATCTTAAAGCAGTAGATGAAAGCTAGCTAAAAAGAAGAGTCATAATAACCCCCAATCCCCTTTGTGATGCTGGCAATGGCATGGGGGGAGGGGGATCTAATTTTCTGATCATTGTTATTATTAATTTAAAACATGTGCAAAACTCAACATCTCCTGACATCTGTTTTTATTTCTTCCAGCCTTGATTAGGTAGTTCTCATTTTGCCTCATGAGTTAGAAAGGGTGAGGGATTTGTTCCCTCTCTACTCTTTGTAAGACACAGGACTTGACAAC
>CM053582.1:577770030-577819918 GCA_028627135.1 Pseudochirops cupreus
GGGGGGTTGTATGGGATGCTGGGCTTTGGGGGGATTGTGCAGAGATATTGGCCTCTGGGGGGTTTGTCCAAAGGCACTGAGGACCCGTCAGGGTCACACAATGGAGTCACATGATCAGAGCTGTTCTTTCAGATTACACAGGTGTTGGTGAGAAGGATGGCTTGGGGAGGACAGAGCCTGGACATGAGATGACTGATGAAGGGGTCATCACAGTAATAGGGAGGGGGAAGGGTGAGATGTGCTGTGGTCAGCATTGATAGGACCTGCCCTTATTGTCCTGTGCAGGGGAGTATTGGTGGGGCAGAGGAAGAATCAAAGGAATTGCCTAGCTTGGGCCTGCCAGTCTAGGAGGAATGGAGAGTTCTCAGAACATATTCAATTCCCAGTCTCCTACAGTAATTACACTGGGCAGTCCTCTTGGCTATGAGTTTCTTCTACCCTGCTTTTTCTCCACCCTGGTCTCCTGTTCTTTTGCCCCCGAGTGCAGACTTTGACTCTTCTTTGTGGGGAAGTGAGCTCCAATAGGCCCTGACTCCAGACCTTTCTCTTCCATGATCTTTGGTCCTGGAGCTGAGCACTCTACAAGTATCTGGGCATAGGGAAAGGGCATAGGAATACCTGCCAGCCCAGGAAAACACCTGGAGCACAAGAGATGTGTGTGCACGGGACCAACCCACAATGGTGAATGCCATCATCACTCACACATTTTATTATCAGAACTGTATATACCTGATGATTTCCCCATACTCATCTCCATGACATGGATTGCTTGGCAGGCCCACAGAATGTCCAGCTGGGCATGTAGGTGGGTAGCTGAGGGAAGAATTGCAGGTTTGTCTGGAGTCTTCCCAGCCATGGGCCCCTCATCTGTCTGGCATCTGCACCCACCTGGTAAGTAGCTTACAAAAAATTCAGCCTCCATGAGATTATGCAATGGGATCAAAGGGAAAAATCCTCATAGGCTGAGCCTGAGGCTCAGGGAATGTCTCTTGTAAGGATTGTCAGTAGCCATAGTGAACTGCTTCTTAACTTACATGGGAAAGTCCAGTGGAAATCTCATTCATCATTTACCTCTCAACAGCCTTCTCAAGGAGACAGGTCCCATTGCCCTGGCTGAGAAGTACCTCCTTTCTGTCAGGACTGGCCAGCTGGAGGGAAGGCCAGCCTCCAGGTGCCTGGGCAGACATAAGGCTTCCCTCCAGCTTGTCTCCCTAAAAAGAGGCTGATTCTTTCACAGAAGCAGTGGGTTCAGCCTCCATGGGAACAAGTGTCTAGAAGTGATTTTGAGCCATTTGTTTGGAAACCATCTCCCCTGAGATTCTTGGCCAAGAAGGCAAATGATTTTCTAGGGCCCTGATGGATGGCTTGTACCCATGGTCAGCTTGGTCACCATCCAGTCATTAGGATGTAGGGGCAGCCCTGGATTGGGAGTCAGTGGATGTTTTGAGACCTAGCTTTACCACCCACCACCTGTGTGACCTTGGGAAGATCCCTTTTCCTCTCCCTGAAAAGAAAGGGGGTCAAACTTGTTGACTCCAAAGTTTATTTGAGCCACAGATCCTCTGAATGCTGTGTAATCATTGAGTTTCAGAGTCTGTCAAGCCCATTCCAGGCTTGAGTGACAAGTGAGCCCCCAGAGTTGGCTTGATGATCTCCAACAAGGAGGAGCCCTCTTCCTCCCAAGGCAATCCAGGCCCTGAGATAGCCTCTGTCTGAGTCCTGATCATCCTCCCCCCCAAAGTGGCCTTTCTGAGACTTCTTTCCATCCTTCCTGGCTCTGATTCTTGAAGCAAAGCTCATTCCTCTTCCATGGCTCTGCTTTTCAGGCAGTTGAAGGTGGCCTCATGTGCCCTTGCATCTCTTCTTCCTGAGACTAAACTACTCCATTTCCTTCAACCAATCCTCCTGCACAATCTTAAGGCCTTGCCCTCCCCTGGGCACTCACCAACTTAATAACGTCCTTCCTCAAAAGTAGGACCTTGATCTAAATAAAGCTTAGTTCTCCAGAAGTAGTCTGCCCAGGCAGAGGACAATGTGTGGTACTGTGTCCTTCTCACTCTCCCTTCCCCATCTCATTCTGGACCCTCTGCCTTCCCCATTGTAGCCTGAAATCATGTGAGCATTCCTGACTGCCACCCCACACTGTCGGATTACAGTGAACTTGTGGGCCACTGAAATCTCCAGATCTTTTCCCCCCACTCCAGATGAACTACTCTCAAGCCATGCCTTCCCCAGTTGTGCTGGAGATGAATGAACATTCAATATCAGAGAAGTCTGACTTGTCAGTCATGGGAAAAGAGTCTCAGCCCATTTATTTCTTCTCACATAATGAGATGCATTCTTGGGAGCTAATGCAGGGTGGCTAAGAGTACCCATGGTTCAACCTTCTGGGCAGAGCTCATGGTCCCTAGGACTTTTGCCCAAAGTGGGGAGAAACCTGACCATGCTCATTTCCACTCCACTCTTTTCTCAGACAATAAGTACTTCTGTGTGCTTACAATATATGAGAAGCTGAGCTTGGTGCTGCATGGCCAGAGAGATGCAGGATGCCCTTTTGGAAAGGTCAGAGGAAGGGAGGTATCAGTGGTGCAGTAGCATCCCCAGACTGTGAAGACAAAAGGTAGGAAAGACAGGGAACATTGTGAATAGGGAAAAAGTCCCTACAGGCTGGGGGATCAGGAGAGGCTTCACCAAAAAGAGGGGACATGAAGGGGATCAGGGGAGGCTTCACCAAGGACAGGGGACATGATCTAGGCCTTGAAGAGTGGGCAGAATTTGGCCTGACAGCAGGGAGGGAGAGAGGCACGAACAAAGCCATGATGCTGATTGGGCAGCACCCCACAGAAGTGAGAGAAGGGACCTTGGACAGTGTCTAATGACCAATCTTTAGCAACCACTGAGAAAAGTAAGATCCAGAGAGGAAGAGACTTGACCCAAGTCCAACTGCTACGAAGTGGCAGTACTGAGATACAAGCCCATTCTCTGTCTCCCCAGCTAGGCTTCTTCCCATGGGATTTCCTTGTGAATCACCACTTCCAGTGGCCAAGTGCCTTGCCTGGGTATCTCCCCTTCAGCCTTTTCCTGGAGGAATTTGGATCAAGGATTTTGCCACCATTTCACCCTTGCACACTCACACCATTCCCCTGTGCAGGGCAGTGCCTGAGGAGACCGTGGAAGACTCATGGGATCCTAGCACATGGGCACAGAATAAGCTGGGGAGATCAGGGAGGGTTTGCTGCAGATTTCTGTGTCCATGTGCCCAGGCCATGGCACTTTGGGATGAAGGAGGGACTGGACTGGTGCTTGCTGATTGAATAAGTGATCGACAGTGATGGTGAAGATGCAATCTTTCTGGCCAGGTTTTATGGCAGCTCGAGTGAGTGTCTGCTGCTTCTGCTGGACCCTGGACATTGGCCATGTTGCAGCCAGAGTCCAGTCCTGGAGCCACATGGCTGTCCTTATGCCATCATTCCAGTAATGCCATGGGGCATCCACATGGAAGGAGTGGGGGGGGGGGGAACAGAGGAGCTCTTCTTTCAAATGCGTAACTTTGCCTCAGGCTGCTGCCTTTATGTTTCCTCCTAAGGAGGAGAGGGCTAAATGAATTCTATTGAATGGGCTTGTCTGATCTATAGCATCTAGATCAGGTGTGGCTTGAGGCACAGGGAAAAGCCCTAGTCCTGGAGTCTAAACTTGGGTTCAAGTTCCATCTCTGCAGGTTCCTCCCTGTGTGACAATGAGCAGGAGCCCTCCCTCCGAACCTCATTTCCTCCTCTTTAAAGTTAAACTCGATGACCTCCAAGGCCCCTTCTCAGTCTAACTTGAAGCCCCTGGGACTGTGTGGGAGAGTCAAGCCAGATCCAGAGGTCTATTCTTGCCTTCCTACCTCCAGATTGTGGGTGTTTTAGGATGACTAGATCTGATGACCTTGGGAGAATCCCTTCTCTGTAAACTGGCTTTGGTGTGTCCTCTGTCTCGGGAAAGGGGTGATCTTGGCAGAGCCATAAGTAGGACTTTTTGTATCCAGAACAAGTGGCATGACACTCCCCTTGCTTGAGTTGGGGGGAAGAGGGGAGTCCTGAGATCTCCAAACAAGGATGCTTCTAGGAAGCAGCAGCAGGCAAATCTTGGTTCAATCTCTGTTGCCAGTGCTGCTGGCACCCTCTAATCTGGGGCCCTGGGGAAAGGCCTGGTCAGTCACCTTTGTTTGAGTTCTGGGACTATAGAATTCCAAATGTCCCTTTAGACTCTAAGTACTGAGATTTCAGTTCAATTAATACATTCATTTTAATTGATCCTTTTGTGCAACATATTCATCAACAATTCTCAAGTGTTGGGGATTTATCTACTCAATATCATTCTGTGGAATAAATATGGTTAGTGATATTCAGAAGGAGGGAAAAAGCTTGGGAATGGGAGAGAGCAAGCCTGGTGGGGCCCATCAGTGGGAAGGGATGCTAAGCAGACAGGGATACTGTAAGGACACTGAGTTCCTTGGAATTGGGGTGTCGCAGGGATAAAAGGATAAAGAAAATGGGATGGCCATTGAAATCTGGCAGGGTAGCTGACCTCCTACAAAGCATTCAGGGCCTCTCTTTGGCTTCTCATCTTGGCATTTAGGGCCCAGCACTTGATTCGGCCCCGCACTTTTTCAGTCTGCCATCTGTGCCTGCTGGGTGTCTGTGAATCCTTGCCACCCTGAGAGGAAACCTGGTTAGAACATCTGTACTCCTTCTGATCCCTAGCAAATCCTCGAGCTGGAGGCCATGCTCTATGATGCCCTGCAGCAGGAAGCTGGGGCTAAGATGGCAGAGATCTTGTCAGAAGATGAGCGGGAGAAGTTAAAGGTGGCAGTGGAGCAGTGGAAACGCCAAGTCATGAGCGAGTTGCGTGAACGGGATGCTCAGATCCTGCGGGAGCGTATGGAACTGATTCAGCATGCCCAGCAGGTACACATCAAAGGGTGCCTGGGAAGCAGTATACATGAAGTTTACCTGGAGGCAGGGTAGACATGGGGAGCTGGGGCCATGACCCTAATAGGTATGCATTGAGAGACATCCAATATAGTCTCTGGCCATAACCATAGCAGATGCGCATACAAGAACACTCAGGTAACCCAACTCTCCAAGGCTGTGCCCACACCTCCTGAGTCTTCCTGGGGAAATTCCCAGATTCCTCACCACCACCATGCTCTGTGGCCCATTCAAACTTTCCCTGCTTCTGGCCAGAGTTAGGCTGTGGGAACATCATAGTCTGACTCTCCAAGGCTACCCTTGCTAATACCACACATCTGATGTCCAACATTCTAGGACTTCTCTAATTTCTTACTGCTTTTGCTAGCCTCTGGAAGACTCCAGAAGCAGTGGTCCATGGTGGTCTTTTCCACTGAGGGCTTTGCCATGTGTTTGTGAGTGTGCACACGTGTGCACACAATGGCTTTCTTTTCTCATCATGCACACGGCTACATATTCTCTCTTTTTACACACATCACCATGGCCACTTTTTCCTCTGGTTTCCATAAACTTGGTAACTTTCACAGGGTTTTTTCTTGATTTTCCACTTTGCAGAGGATAAAAGAGCTAGAAGAAAGAATTGAAGCCCAAAAACGACAAATTAAGGAATTGGAGGAAAAGGTAAGAAAGTCGTGATGCCTTTGTGGGTCTGCCTCATAGACCAAGTAAGGCCCTGCAGGCAGGCAGTGGCCTGCAGGTGGCCCATAAGCTGGCTCTCAGAGCAGTTGTGAGAATGAGTGAAATCACTACACCCTGGAGCAGGATCATCTCAATGAAAGGCAGTGTGGCATAGTGGATAGGGAACTGGGATCAGGAAGCCACCCACTGTGACTCTAGGCAAATGATCTTATCTCTTGAAGACCTTTCTCCATGAATGAGCTACAGGACAGTAGTAGAGAGAAATTCTTAATTGGGACATCACTGTACCTATGAGATCCAGAAGCCCCTACCCATTTCACTTGTAGGCTATTCACCAGCTGTTAAAGTGTGGAGTCAAATGGGAGATGCTCAGTGCTCCAGAGGGAGGAGATTTTTGTCTAGTACCACTGGCCTTTGAGCCTGAGCCACCTTTTCTTCATGTCAAAGGTGTACTTTGTCTGCTCCACTTATCTCTGGCACATCTTTGCATGATGTGGTCCCAAAGGTTCATTCCTTTTCTTGTTGCCCAGGATTTATCACAAGTGACAACCTCTTCTGGTTTCCATATGGTGGATATGATGTCATTTGTAGAGTTACTTCAACCCCATTATATAAGTAGATTGGGTATAGACCCATTTTAGAGAAGAAAACTGAGACTCGAGTCCAGGGTAACACAGCTATTAATTAGAAGAGAAAAGATGGGTTAGTTTCCCAGCTCACCATATCAAAGACCTAACAAAGAGACCTCTCTGGAGTCAGAAAATGTGGGTTCAAAACCAATTCAAATACTTCCCACCTATGTGACTTTGGGCCTTGACCTCCCCAGACTCTTGTTTCCTTAGCTGTGTTACAAACGAAAAGCCTGGAAAACAGAGTTTCTGGGCAATTAATAGTCAATTTGTTAATTAGACTAGCTAATAATCAACAAATTGATGGTCAATGGTTTTTCTTGGTAACCAAAGATGCCTAATGGAGACACTGAATGCCTGAAATGTTTTTTTTTTTGAAAGAGAATGCTCCCAGTAGGAGAAATCAACTCTGATGGGTGGACTCTGATGAGGAGGTGGGCTAAAAGTCTTTAGCTTCTGCTGAGAACATGGCTTGATCTTTAGACTCAGCAACCTCCAGCACCCTGGACAGAGGAATCCATCTCCCCCCAGACCAGTCTGGTTGATTTTCTCCTTCATGAGATGGGTCACCCTCAACTCCAATGGAGGGATACAAGGACATGAGCTTATTCCCTAAGGAAAATAATTCACCTTGATTACATTCCATTTACACTCTACACAGAAGTAAGACCTTCTAGTGGCTGACTGACTAATAAGGACTGGACCCTAAATGAGGATATAAGAGAAAAAGCCTGAATGCTAATTTAATATTTGTTGTTAATATAATAGCAAAATAATTTCCCTCATTTGCAAAATGAAGTCTGGGACCAGTTGGCCTTTGTTTCAGCTCTAGGTCCTTGCCCTGTGACCCTCTAAGCCAGGGACCTGCTCCTAACAGGTCTGATCTCCTAGCCTGATTTCCCAGGCCCAGTGAGGTGTTTGTGGACAAATGGACTTTGTGGGTCTCTCTGCCCTCCACACACCTATCCCCCCCCCCCCACAATGAATTACCTGCCTCTAATGTGTTTCTTCTCTTTCTAAATGGAAGTAATCAGCTCTTCCTTACCAGACAATGTAAATTCTTTTTTTCTCTCTTTTCTTCCATTTCCCCCTTTCTTTTCAGTTTTTATTTTTGTTTTTATTTTTCTCCTTAGCTTTCATCCTTTGGTCATAGTCCACCTGAGCACCCAGCCACAAGGGGTGAGTAGACTCTTCTGACCCAGTTTTTGTTAGACTCAGTTGAGTTCATCACCATCTTGCCTGATTTCTTGTTCTTCACCTATTTTTTATTTGTACATTTCAGTTTCCAAAAGAAGTCAGAAAACAATTTTCTCTTCTTGGAACAGATGGCAATGGTTGCCAACACAAAAACTCAAGATGTTAGGACCACAATTTCTGACTCTGACTCCTGATTTTGTCCCTGGAGACAGAAGAAGATTTATTCTCAGTGACCTTCTCCTGGAGTGGCAGGGAGAGAGAGTGGGTGAATTCAAACTCGATGGGATCATCTTCGGTGCCCATTCCTTGGGTGACCGTCTGTTTTCCACGAGCCAGAAATCCAGGAACAGCCTTCAGCTTAGCCTGGAGGATGGTGTCCTCATCCCAGTTCCAGGAAGAGGTCCCAGTCCCCTGCCATGCAGGGAATGTCTCTGTCTCTCTGTATCTCTCTCTTTCTCTCTTTCTCCCCCCTGCCTCCTTCTCTCTCTCTCCTTCTCTCTCTCCCTCCATCCCTCTCTCTCTCTCTCTTCCTTCCCCCTCCCTCCCTCCTTTTCTCTCTCTCTCTCTCTCTCTCACTCTCTGCTTCTGTACAGAAGTGCCCACCTCCTGTGCACTATGTTGCACATTTCTGCTAGCTGTTTTAACACAAATCTTTGAGGAAGGATTCCAGAAAGAATGGGACCTCTTGCTGCTAAGGGTAGAGCAGGAAAGGATGGTGGAGTGGTAATAACAGCAAAGGGAGATGGGCTGCCACACCAGTTCAGAATTCCCAAGAACAGCGGGCTGCTTACTTTCCTCCAACCAAGAGAACTGGTGGATGAAATGATACACACACTCCAGCTTGTTAAATAGCCTGAGCATTCAGCAAGGAAAGCAACCACCTGATGCTGACAACCCCCAGATTGTTTCTGACAATTTGGCTTCTCATTGCATCCTGAGGCTTCCATGATTACGTCTAATAAGGGTATCTCTTGTGCCCAGGTCCTTAGCTGATAATTATGGTCCACTTAACTGTGTCCTGTGTCCTCCAGCCCGACAAGCTCCTGTGCTCCCTGAGGAAGAGTCAGAAGTTGGGAAGAGCAACACTGAGCCAAGGGCAAAGAACAGGGTGGGTTAACTGGCTCTAGGACATTGGGGAAATGAATTAATTCCTCAGGGGTGAGCAGAAAGAGAACATTGACTGATGAAAGGCCTGGCCTGTGTGCAAAAGAGGAACCCAAGATATTGTCTGAGACAGAGATGCAGGGAGCCATGAAGAGGATCTCTCCCCAACCATCTTGCCCAGCCACAGTGCCCAAGCAACTCTTAAGTAAAACCAACCCCCCAGCTGGACTGGCTGAGGGGCGATCTTCCTGGTTCAGCAGAGACGGCCCCATCACATAACACTCAGCCCCACACCTTTCCCTTGACCCACGCTCCACCCCCCCCCAGTCTCATGAATTCCTCCAAGTGGAGCAGGAGAAACCATCTTTAATCTTCCCAGGAATGATGAAGGAGCCCTGCCACTGAGCTGAGCGAAGGTAAGGATGGAATGACCAGCTGGGCCATTTGGAGTGACTTTGTCATCATTTCTGCTGGTGCTATAACATGTTATATTTTGCAGAAGATGTTATCTTGTTTGATTCTTTGCAATGAATTTCTCCACAGGAATTTCTATTCTTAGCTCACAGGGGGAGGAAAACCATTCTTGTAGATTTTGAGGACATGCCAATGATCACTCAGTGAGGATGTGTCAATCAGGGCTTGAACTGTTGCTAAGCATGTCTTCAGGGCCACTTGGCACAGACCCTGCTCACCTCCTATGGGGCTTTCCAACCCAAACAATGCCCATGATAGGACAGGACTAAGTAAACTCTGGACAGCCTTGTTGATCATTGTGAGGGTTCTTGTCATTATGTTTAATTGGGCAGCTAGGTGGCACAGTGGATAAATTGTCAGGCCTGTAGTCAGGAGGGTCTGAGTACAAATCTGGATTCCAACACTTACTAGCTGTGTGATCCTGGGCAGCCACTTAAGCCCTGTCTGCTTCAGTTACCTCATCTCGGAAATGGGGATAATAGTAGCACCTCCCTCCCAGAGTTGTTGTGCAGATCAGATGAGAGCATAATTGTAAAGTGCCTAGCACAGGGACTAGAACAGAATGAGCACCATGTCAGAGCTAGCTCTGGTTATGCATTTATATTTCTCCATGAAGTATTCTCAGCAATGCTCCCTCACTAGTGGCTGTTGAGTATTTGAATGCTTTTTGGAAAACTAGCCATATCCTTTGCCCATTAAGGACTGGTTCATCTTCACCATGAGGGGTTGGAGTCTGCACATTCTAAAAAGAATAATGTGGCAGGAATGGAAGCCCATGTAGGGCCTGAGAATTGGGAGAGGCCTTTGGGGCCATCCACTCCACCTTCCTCATTTGACACAGAGAGAAACTGAGCCTCGGAGAGGGGAAAGGACCAGCCCAAGACCAGACAGTCTTGGATTTCTAAGGAGGGAGGTCTCCTCTCCACCACTCTCTGCCTCTATTCCTGCTTGCATCCTCTCCCTCCCTCCCTCTCTGTCTCTGTCTCTGTCTCTGTTTCTGTCTCTTTCTTTCTGTCTCTATCTGTCTCTGCATCTCTCTGTATGTCTCTCTCTCTGGTTCTCTGGCTCTCCCACCCCTCACCCCCCCAGGATTCACTGACAGCCTAATCCCACTGTTGCTCATCACAGAAGCTTTTACACACTCTGATTTAGGCCTGGGCAGCCTAGTGCCTTCAACTAAAGAGGGCCAGATTTAGTGATTGGCATTAGTTAACCAGGTGCAGCTCAAAACTTTTACAGCTCAAGGTTCAGCATCAGCCTTAGCCTCCTCAGTCCAGGGATCAAAGTCAGTGCTACTATGCCCTACCTGCATCCTAAGAACAATGTAGGGTCCCATGCCTGCCCTCTTAGTTTTTCTCAATATCTTTCTGAGTAGAAAGGTCATTGGTGGCCTGACTTGACATTGTACATGGACAGCTAGGTGTGTGTGCTTTAATAAAGATCCAGGTAGCCACTGGAGGGTGCTGTCGTCCAGCCCAAAGACTGCCAACTCTCAAGGAGGACTGAATGAGGCCGGCTGACCTCTGAGACCTGCTAGCCCAGCCTAGGAAGGAATTAGAGAGCTTCTGACTGCGAGCTTTGGTGTCTGTGACAGAAGCCCAGAATGCTGCAGCTTGGACAGTTCCTCCTCCTAGTGTCCAAGAATGTAGGCTCTCCTTCACTGTGGTTCTCCTCTAAACCTCATGGCCAGTGCTGCTCGGTCTTTAAACATCATGTTATTGGTGACTAAGGAGCAAAGACTGGATGTAGCTAGCTTCTTGAATGAATGAATGAATGAATAAATGAGCAAGCATTTATTATCTGCCAAGAACTAGAGTTATAAACAGAAAAGTGAAATGCCCCCCACTCTAGTGGGAGACAATGGAGAAGAAAGGTCTCAGCTGCAAGTCTGATAGAAAGGTCCCAGGGTCCTAAGGGGCAACCACAAAGCAGATGGCCATACCTTTCCTTTCATGTCATTTCCATAATAAAATGGCATCATGTCCTGATGCTGGACAGGGCCAAGGACTTTGGTGGGGAGGACTCTCCTTCCTGGGTCTTTAGGAGGTGTGGCTTCCAGGTCTCATCTCTCCAGGGGCTTCTTCCCAAGGAGATGGATATGGGGGCTGGGCTGGTGGTCTGGAGCAGGGTGCTGCCACTTCCAGGGCCCTTGGGCTTCTCTATCTGTCATGATAGTTGGCCTACAATTGATGTTAGTGGTCATAAGCAAGGTGGGGTCTTTCTTTTCTTCTCAGAAATCACTCCATGTGGGGTGAGTTTGACCCTCTCAGTTTTTCCCACATCACCTCTATTCCTTAAGTAAAGATTAGGCCTTTTCATCCAACTCCAAATTTGAGCTTGAGTCTGCCCTGTCATCCCCTCCTAAACAGAGGCTTCCCTTGCTGGGGCCAGTTCATTCCAGCTGTGAGGCCAGCTCTGTACCCTGTTTTTGGATGTAGTTGGATAGTTCCTGCCTGGGCAGCCCTGGGAGAAGGCAGCTTCATGGTACCCTTGGGATGCCCAGTCAGCTCAGCAGTGGTGCCACTGATGGGGCCCATGAGCACTGAGTTAGGTGCTTTGACCTGGCCAATAAGTGGCATGAAGGACTCCACACCAGGGCAAGGCGCATTGTGCTGGCAGGTAGTTCAGTAACTGAGGAAAGAACAACTCCCCAGTCTGTGGGACTGCTGTTGACCTCAGACTATCCACTTCATCTCTTTGGTCCTCAGTCTCTGCAAGATGCCAGGTGGAAGCAAACTCTCTCTGTAGTTCTCCCCACCTCTTTGCTACTGACTCGAGGAGTTCTCTTGCCTCCAGTAGACATGAAGAGACTGACAGCTGATGGAATGGGGGATGTCAAGTGCCTGACTTTGGGTTGGAGGGGCCAAGTAATTGAGCTGCAGAGAAGATGCCAGCAACCCTGGGGGCCTGGCCTCCTGCTTCTGTCCTTTCAGAGGCATCTGGCTGTGCAGAGTTGACAGAGGAGCCATTTGGAGTTAGTCAGGCCAGTGAGGCAAGAAGCAAAAGGGCCTGACAATAGTCCCTATTGTTGCTGGAGGCCAGTTCTGGGGCAGAACTGAGGAAAGCATCGGGCCATGGAGAGGTCACCACTGAGAGAGAAGGGAGTTCAGCTGCCAGCATTAGGGCCTACTCCCTCATCTTCCTTCTTCCTGCCTTCCTTGGCAAGACTCTTTGGGATCTTACAGGCAGACTTAGGAGATTTGCTAAAAACCCAGATGGTGGTTTGTTGCGTCCAAGGTTTGACAATCACCAGCCCTGTGGCAGGAAGTGGGAAGTTTCCCAGACTGCTCCCTCCTCCTCAGAAAACATAGCCTGGACAGGTCGCCGCAGCAGCAGGGTAACAAGGGAGAGGGAGGTCCTGCTGGCTGCCAGTATTTTCTCTTTATTGATGTCTCTTTTTTTTCCATCCTATTGTAGTAGCCTATTAGAGGAAGGGGTGTCTGCCTGCCTCAAGTCTTCCCCCTCTAATCCATCCTTCATTCAAACCCTAAGGTGACTTTCTCAAGGTTCAGGCCTGACCAGTCATCCTCCTATTCAGTAAACCCCAGTGGTTCCCCATCACCTCTAGGATCAAATACAAAATGCTCTATTTGGACTCCCAGTGACCCTGGCCTCCTAACTGTCTCATGAACAAGACCCCCCATCTCTCCTGTAAGGGCATGTTCTCTGGCCATCCACTGTGCCTGGAATGCTCCCCCTCCTCTGCTCCAACCACTGACCTCCCCGGCTCCCTTAAGTCCCACCGAATATAATGCCTCCTCCAGGAAGCCTTCCTCACCCCTCTTCATTTGAGTATCTTTCCTCTGTCCACGGTCTCCTGTCTCTCCTAAATATGGATTGTTTTGTATACATTTCTTTGCATGTTGTCTCCCCCGTTTGATTGAAATCAGGGACCCTTCTGTCTCTTGCACTTAGCATAGTGCAGGCCTGTTATAGATGCTTCACAGGTATCGATTGATTGATTCCCCCTTCATGCTACCCAAAGAGCTTCCCTGTGTAACTGAAAAGTAAAAGGTCCCTGCTAAGCAGCTCAGCCAAAGCGGAAAACTCAAATGGTAAGCCAAGAGCATCTACAATGTTCAATGCCTACAGTCCCTCCTGACTCCCTTCCCTCCACCCCCACCCCCACCCTCCCACCCAGAGCAAAGCTTCCATGGCCTCAGCTCTTCCCTGCTGCCACACCTGGCCATTCTGAGTAGTGGCAACACATCTTATGGATTTCTTCTTGCCCTTTCTATGTGTGAACATGACCAGATAGTCATCGTGACTCTCGTTTTCCTGGTACTGACTTTGTTTCAGCTGTTCACCTTTGTCTTGTGTTTTTCTGAATTCTTGTTGATGGTTTCTTATGATCAGGGACCGAGCTTTTTCAGCTCTTCCCCAGTGGATGTGGTTTCAAGACATCTTTGTATTAGGGAGCCCCCCCCCCTCCAGCTCAAGCTTCTAGATTTCCTTAGAATGTCTGTTTTCCTGGGGCTGCCTCTTTTTAGCTCAGTGTTTTTGGGGACATCTGAAGGCTTAATCTGAGGACTGAGGAATCCCAGTCTGGCTTCAAAGATGTCAAGATGCTGTGATGATGGGAAGCAAATGATTAACTTACAGCTGAAGGGGCCTCAAAGACTTCTCAGGAAAGGACAGCCCACCTTGTACAGCACCCCAGGTCAGTAGTTCTGTCCAGACAGCACCTGCCCCCAGGATCTGTGTTCTCTTCTGCTGTCTGTGTGGAGACAGGTAAGAGAGAAGCAGCCACTTAGGGCCTCTTCTTCATGCTGAGACCATCCTCTCTACTAGGGTCATTCCCAACTGGATTCTGAGCCCATTCCCTGTGAATGGGAGGGGGGAAGAAAGAGGCCGGGCTGGCTTTCTGTTGCACATTTGAGGAGCAAGGGATTAGCAGAGATCACTGGCTGCCTGGCCCATCTCCTCAGCACACTCATCCCTAGTGCTGTGCTGCCAGAGACATGGGGTCAAGCCCAGCACAGGTCATGGAGAAAAGCAGTGTTAAGCAGGCCAAGGTGGCCCTCCACCTGTCTCACCAACAGCCCCAGAGTTCAAGATGAACAGGGTGACCCAAGACAGGTGGCTCCTCACGAGCTGCATGAATGATGGGACAGCACATGCCTGATGCTGTCATGCCACGCTGGCAAAGGACTGTCCTCCAAAGGACAGTGTTGAAAGAATGATTCTGTAGAACAAAGAGGAAAATATTCCAACTTCCTCTTGGGTCCCTTTCCTTAATATTGGTTTTGGAACTGAAAGGTGAGTCAGGAGGCTGGTGAGATGTGAGGAAAGCAGCCCACGTGACCCAAGCTTAGCTGTGTACCCCTGGGACAAAGACTAAAGGCAAGGTTGTATTTCTGCTGAGAATGAAGCCCCTACTGATGGCCTTTCCATGCCTCACCATTGGGTCATTGTCTGATCAGACCTTGCACAGAATCACAGTATCATAGCTGTAGAGCTGGATGGGACATTAGAGGTCACTAAGTTCAACCCCCAAGGAAACTGAGGCACAAATAGGTTAATTGATTGACTTTCCCAGGATAACCTGACCAGTCAGTTTCTAAGGTTGGATTTGAAAGCACCCCATCTATCTACTGTGGTCCTCCTCCTCTCCCTCCCTCCTTCCTTTCCTTCCTTCCCTCCTTCTCTTCCCTCCCTCCCTCTCTCTCTTCCCTCCCTCCATTCCTTCCTATTTAAATGCATAACATAAAATTCATAGGACTACAAAGGAAGCCAATTGTCTTGAAATACTTTTATAGATAATGTAATGCAATGCAATACAAGGGGACACAATGCAACATAATCTAGGGCATCGCAATATTACGGGTTGCATTATAAGCCCACATGGTTTAATGTGGTACACCTGTAAGCTCCTTGAGGGCAAGGACTGCCTTTTGTTATTTTTTTTAAGACCCCTTAATACTTTCCTTATTTATATCCCGGCTCTCAGCACAGTGCCTGGCACACAGTAGGTGCTTTATAAATGTTTGGTACAGTATATCATATTATAGCATAGCGTGATAATACCAATATACCATGACAGTATGATCAAGCATGATGAAACAGGCTATCACCTGTGTTTACATGTTAGAGCATGGCATAGTCATGCCATCACATGGTATCTAATATAACACTGTAATAACATAATAGAATGAATGTAATATAATTCTTCTATGTGTGTATACACGTATAAATGCGTGTACATACGTATATTAGAGAGAGAGAGAGAGACAGAGACAGAGACAGAAAGAGGGAGAGACAGAGAGAGACAGAGAGAGAGAAAGAGAGACAGACAGAGACAGACAGAAAGAGGGAGAGACAGAGAGAGAAAGAGACAGAGAGAAAGACAGAGAGAGAGACAGAGAGAGGGACAAAGACAGAGAGAGACAGTGAGAGACAGAGACAGAGACAGGGAGAGGGAGAGAGAGACAGGGAGAGAAAAACAGAGACAGAGAGAGAGAGGGAGAGACAGAGAGACAGAGAGAGAGAGGGAGAGACAGACAGACAGAGAGAGGGAGAGAGACAGTGACAGACAGAGACAGGGGGAGAGAGAGAGAGAGAGAGAGAGAGAGAGAGAGAGAGACAAGGAGAGAAAGACAGAGACAGAGAGAGGGAGAGACAGACAGACACAGACAGAGACAGAGACAGACACAGAGAGAGAGAGACAGACACAGAGACAGAGAGACAGAGACAGGGAAAGACAGAGAGAATTCTTAGACCTTACCTAAGCTGAGAGTCCTTGGGGTTTTATAGTGAGCCTAGCCCAAACTCCCCATTTTACATATGGCCCCGAAGAGCTATGTGGCTTGCCCTGAATCACACAAGTATAAAGGAACAGACTGAGTATTCACACCCAGGGCCCCGATTCTAAATCTGGTGTTCTTTCCACAGCTGGAAGAGGCCGATCTGTCAAAGGTTTCATCTTTGCTGCTGCCTCGTAAGGGCAATAGAAGGTCTCCTCCCGGCTTTCCCCACATAAACCAGCACCTCGAGCAGCCTGGAGGCTGAGGAGGAGAGTGGAACGTCAGTTCCCATAGTTCAGTCTCTGGCAATGAAGAAACCATTTATCTAGGGTTCACTTATTAACATTCACTTGGTTTTCTTTTTCTGAAAAGCTCCGCGCAGGACCTCCCGAGGGCCGACGAAAAAGAGGGCCAAGGGCTTCATTAGCATTTCAAAGCCGCCTCCCAGTTGGGAAGTGCCTCCCCACCCGGGTCCTCACCCGGCCCTTCTAGGGCCCATGGGTAAAGAATTGATCGGCTCCATCTGTCCAGGCCTCCTGGCCGGCTCCAGTTTCTCCACAGGGGCATCTCCCCTCCCAGTGACCTGACGGAGCCTCGGCCGTGGGGAAGCATAATGTCTCCATGGCGGCTGGGGGGTCAATCCCTGGGGCCCCAGACACATTTGTAAGCCCTGCCCTGCAGCCTCGGCTTCTCGGGTTGCCCGAAGAGGACTCTTTGGTGACGTCAGGAAAGGGAATCGCCAAATCCAGGGGCTCAGGTCCCACCGCTCCCCTGGTGAAGAACATTCGGTCATGCCCGATGGGTCAGGCACACTCCTCCGATCAATCTCGGAAGGCCTTCGATGGCTTTGGGCTCCACTCTGGGGAAGTCCCCATCACTCCCATCATACACTTACATCACGGGAGGGGACATCCCCTCCGCGGCTCTTCGCCCCTCCTCTGGTGGGTGTGGCCCAGACCTCAGATGATCGAGGGCATCTCTGGCCCTCGCATCTCCCACTCCCACAGGAGGAGGTCAGAAGAGCAAAGCCCTATTTCCAGTGTTGGCGGCCTGATCTTCGAAAGGCTTCCCAGGTGCCAGGAAGGCTTCTGTGAAAAAGTGCTTTCCGGGGATGGGTTGGTGGCCGCTGGACAGAACCCTGGCTCTGAAGTCCCGGGACCTGGGTTCAGATCCCCCGTCCGATACTTCCTACTGTTCCTCCTTCTCTAGAAGGCCAGGGTTGGACTCCGTGGCCTCTGACAGCCCTTCGAGCTCCGGATCTGGGACGCCAGGGGCGGGCAACCCCGCCCCCGCCTCCTAGCTGAGCTTCGGCTCCGTCCCTGGAGGAGTTAATAGAATTACAGATTCAGGGTGACACTGGGGGGCATTGGCCCAAGGATCTGCCCACACTTCTAGCCCCCGGGACTGAGGGAGGCCTTGGGCCTCTGAGCAGGACCAGGAAGGTCAGCACCCAGACAGGGGCTTTCGGCTTTAACCCTTGTCGAGACAGAGGAGCTCTCCACTGGGGCAATGCTTAGAGCCAGTCCTTGATGGGGAGGTGTGGCAAAACAAGCAGCAGAAAAGAGCGGGCGTGTTTGCCATTAGTTGGAGCCCCAGTACCACTGACTTTATCCAAGGTAACAGAGAATTTTGGATGAACAAGTATGCTGCCTCTAATTGAGCCCACGGTGGCAGTTTTGTGACAAGCATTGGATTCTCAGCCAGAGGAGGTAAAAGGCTGTGTGACCTTGGACAAGTCCCTTCCTCCCTCTGACCCATCCCAAGGCTCTGCTCCTGTCTATAAAATGTTTCTCAGTGCTCTCCTCTGTGCAGGGAAGGAGTGAGAGGAGTTGGTCTTTAACACACCTTCATCTGGAAACCCAGTGATCGTGGGGCCTCGTCCAGCAGAGATGACAAACAGCATGTGAGTGGTTTGATTGTGCCACCATCTTAAGATTGAAGGTGCAGAGTAGGAAGGGCACAGCTTGACATGGTGAAAAACGTCCAACCTCTCCTCCCATGCTTATGCTTACTAGCTGTGGACTTGACCTTTAAGCCTCAGTTTCCGCACTTGGAAAATGAGTAGCCAGGCTTGTGCTGCCCTCAAAGCAGGCTGTCCGGAGAATCCCGTGAGCAGGCAGATAGAATGCCATCATCAGGAGCCCTGGGACTAATCCAATAAACCCTTTCCTTAAAATACTGCTACTATCCAGACCCACATATATGCGCTGGGGGTGGTTTTTGAATCCTCTTAATTATAATGTATGTATGACTCTAGGCTAGCCTTCCCAGAGAGGCCTGAGTCTCCCAGCTTTCAATAACTAACAGTGTGGTCACTGCTGAAAGGCAGCTTCCAGTGGCTCTTGAGTCTTTGTCTGGTCCTGATTTCTGAGTCCCAGCTCCAACACAAAGCAAGGCAGGATGATGCCAGAAAAGCCGGAGGATGAATGTCCAATGAGGCCTGCTCTGGTCTCAGGGCTGAAATGATGGCTCTTGGGCTGTGTCTGAAGTGAAAAATTAAGGGTCAAGCAGTTCTTGGAGAGAACAGCCCCATGCATATTTTATAGGGGGAGTGTGCCTAGCCTTGGCTCACGAGATTTAGAGCTCACACGGACCTTAGGGACCCCCTCATTCAACTGCCTCATTGTTCTGGGCTAACAGAGACACTGATAGGAGTGAGGATGTGGCCATGAACCCTGGCAGACATTTCAGGAATGGGAGTCTTCCCTGTGCAGAATGAGTGGAGAGCTGAGGGTGGCCCAGACTGGGTAAAATGCTTGACTTAGAATCAGGAGGCCTGGGCTTAAATGTGGCCTCCATTCCCCATCTTCCAGGGAGGAGACCCAGCACAGATCATGAGCCCTGGTTGGGTCTTGCTGGGAAATAGGGCAGAGATGAACCAAACAAGGTCAAGGGAATGAGCCCTAGGAAAGTCAACCAAAAAAGGTAGATGGCTTTCAATATATTTTAAAAGTTAAGCTGAGCTGGTTTTATGTGAAGTATCTTAGTTAAGAGCAAATATTCCCCTAAAGCCTAAGGCTGTGCTACTGGGGCCCTAGCAGCCAGGGGAGCCATTTGGTAGGCTCTGGGGGGGGCTAGGGAACCAAAAGGCCTTTGGGATGTTTGAGACTTAACCCCACTAAAGCCACAGCACAGAGGCCAGCCGATCCGCTGCTACAGACCCAGCTGTTCTCCTTTCTGTCTCTCTCTCTTTCTCTGGTTTTTCTCTTCTTCCCTAAAGACAGTATCTAATCTCCCCCACTGGCACTGTCAGCTTCACCAGACCCTTCTCTCTGCTGTTCCTCTTCATCAGCCGGCCCCCATGTTCTTCCACACGGTGCTGGGAGCTCTTGCTCTCTGCCTAATTGCCTGGCTCTTTCCCACAGGAAAAGCTCAGCTCTTCACTGCTCTTTTTCCCCATGCTATTACTGAGATGTCTGTAGACATCCTCTATTGGCCCAGCTCCTCTCTTGGCCCCTGAGTTCCTTCCCACCTTTCTGACTTTGCATGAGCCTCTTCCCTTCTTGGGCCTCCTGTCTAAGGTTCCTTCAGTTTCTTCCAGAACAAGTACTTCTCCCTTCTGGCCTTAGGGATCCATTCCAAGGATCTACCTGAGGACCTAGAATTTCCTGCTTGTGTTTAGCCACAGACTCAGCCAGGAAGGCCTAACTGTGACAATGCCCTGGAGAGGATCTGGTTGGCCTTTTGGGAAACAAGGGTGGGGTGAAACCTCCATCTGGTAGTTTCCAATTTAACTTGTTATTCTGTAAAAGTTCAGTGTCTTTTACTCAAAGAAGGGACATGAGCCCTCAGGGCAAAGTTATCCTGGCCACCTTCTTGTACCTCTGCTGCTATTAGCTGTCTTCCCTCCTCCAAATCCCAGCAGCCTTTTTCTCAGTGCTCATCCTCCTAGAACTCTGACAGCCCTTGGCACAGATGATTGCCCTCTCCCTGGATACTCTCTCCTCATGAGGTCTCCCTGACACTTCTTTCTCCCAATTCTTCTCCTACCTCGATGACTTCTCCTTCTCTGTCTCCTTCATTAAAGCTTCAGTCAGGTCTTGGCCACTGACTGTGAGTGGTCACCAAGGCTCTGTTCTGGGCCTCCTCTTCTCCCTCTAAACTATCTTGCTTGGTGACCTCATCACTCCAGGGCTTTTGATGATTATTCTTATGGACATTGACTTTCTCAGATTTGCTCGGGCAACTCTAACTTCTCTCTTGAACACCTTCAACTGCTAGCAGACATCTCAGACTAGATATCCTATGGACATTTTAAACTCGACATACCAAAAAGTGAGCTCATTAGCTTTTGCTCGAAAGTATCCTTTTTCTGACTTCCTTATTCCTGTCAAGGGCACTACCTACCACACTGCCAGGTCCCCAGGCTCACCATCTTACTCTCCCAAGTCTGCCATGTCCAATCAGTTATCCCGGCCCATAGATTTTAATTTCTTAACTTCTCTCATCCATGCCATCTTCTCTGGCACAGCCCCCACCTTGCTGCGGGACCTTAGCTTTGCCTGCTCCAGGCCATTCTTCAGGAATCAGTGAAAGCACCAGTAAAATTGTGTTACTCTCCTAGTCAGTACTCAAGTGACTCTGAATTGTTCCAGGATCAATTCCAGGTGACTTACAGTGCCCTTCACAATCTGCCTCACCCTTCCAAACCTTCATAATCTGCCCACCTCACCCCCATCTTTCCAGTCTTCTCAAAGCTCACACTCTTCCCTTCCCTTTGTATTCAACAGTTCTATGACACTGGTCTTCTTGCTACTTCTCTAGAGAGACCTTCCATCTCTGGACTCTGTGTATTTGCTGTGGTTGTTCCCCTGCTGGAATGCTCCTTCCCCATCTCCACCTCCTAGCTTCCTTCAAGTCCCAGATAAAATTCCACCTTCCATTCTTGGGGGATCTTCCTAGGTAACAAAATGTAAATTTGCCCTTTTGCAATCTGGACAATTATCCTTGACCCTGAATTCTCAGGTTTAGCAAAGTAACTCCAATCCCTCTTCCCCTGAAGAGCTCTAATAATGATATGATGATAATAAGAAGAATTTTTAAAAAAGAATCTAAGTGCCAGATGCTGTGCTAAGCACTTTGAAAGTACTTGAAATTCCCTCCTTCCAATCCAGTCTTCTTTTCTCTGGGCTATTTATAAATGATTGAGCCAGTTCCCATATGGTGTGCACTCAAGACCTTCACTGTCCTGTTTGACTTCCTCTGGAATTTCTCCAGTTTATCCATGTCTTTCCTAAAATGTTGTTCCCAGTATTGAACATAACACATTGGATAAGGTGTGATGAGGTATGTCCTCTAGGGTCAAAAGCAAACTCATTCTCATTGAGTCTTTCACAAGCTGGCCTCAGCCCACCTTCCTTGACTCAGTCCCAGAACTCCACTAGACACAGTATACAATTCAGCCTTAATAGTCCATTTACTGTTTGTTGAATTCACTTATGAGTTCAACACTGAGTTCTCTCACTTTTGCCCTGGTACAGGTTGTTCCCAAGCCTAGAATGCCATCCCTCCTCCCCTCTACCTCAAGTTCTCTGTTTTCCTTTAAGGCTCATCTTCCTATGGAAAGTGCTCCCTGATTTCCTCAGTTGTTAATGCTCTTGCCCTCTTTCTCTCCCTCCAGTTATTGATTGATTAATAGTCAATATCAAAGCCAAGTCACAGCATCATAAGAGTAATAGTACTAGAACACCCCCTCTATAAGCCTGGGGCATCCTCTTCCTTCCTCAGTTGTACTCAGTGTCAGTGAAGAAGGAAATACATCCTTTGAATTTTTTTGGATTTTTTTTTTTAGGACCTTAACATCGTATTGTCTCTGATACCTATCCTGAAATTCTGTAATTTCACCAACTGATTTGGGATGTGGGGGACAGAATTAATAACCAGCTGGCCTGATCCATCCCTGCCACCCACCCCCTGCTACCGCTATGTATTTGTTTACCCATTGGATCTCAGTAGAATGGGGGCTTCTTGAAGGGAGAGATGGTTTCTTTTTGTCTGCTTAGCCCCAGTGCCTGGCACATAGTTGGTACTTAAATCTTTGTGGGATTGTATTGGATCAGAATTAATCATCAGTCATCCCTTCATTTTACAGATGAGGAAACTGAATCCCCAAATGGGGCAGTTAGTGCCCACAGGCCGACAGCAGCGACAATATGGTCATTTACTCTTGGATTCTGAAGACCTATGCATGGAGCCACTTACAGAGTTGACACTCAATAGACATTTGTTGGATTTAATGGAGCCCCTCGACTTTATAAATCAGGAGCTTTGGCTTCTTCACTACATTATCATGTTTTCTTTTCTTGCTGCTTACAAGTTGTAACTGAAACTGATGGCATCTCCACAATCTTCTTCCCCAACTATTGTGCCTTGTAGTATTGAGTGGTCTTGCATGTGATTTCATGTCTAGTTCTTTGACTAATTCTCATGATATCCTGCCACCTACTTCTTCTATCACATTTGGCTTACAGGGGAGGCCTAGCTTGTCCTGGAGAGAGTGGGGGTTTAGGAGGGAAACAAAAAAGAGTTTTGGATTTGGAAATTAAGAGATCATTGGTAACTTGGAGGGAGAAATTTTGGTGGAATGAAGAGGTCAGCTGCTGAATCATAGGGAATTGAGAGTGAGAGAGCAGAAGCAGAGACATGTATTGTACAGAGCCTTCTCAAGGAATGTTTGCCACAAAGTTCAGAAGTGATATATGATAATGTTGTTGATGAAAAGATCAAGTGAGGGATTTGAAGAATGGCGGAAGACACAGACATGCTTACAGACAGCAGGGAAAGAGCCAGTAATCAAGGAGAAACTGCAGATAAAGGAGAGCATG
Source organism: Pseudochirops cupreus (assembly GCA_028627135.1). Lineage (NCBI taxonomy): Eukaryota > Metazoa > Chordata > Mammalia > Diprotodontia > Pseudocheiridae > Pseudochirops > Pseudochirops cupreus. The sequence goes on from CM053582.1 coordinate 577,792,653, forward strand.
GACATGACTGTGGAGGCAATCTCTTGGAGGAGACATGGTGGAATGGGATTGCTTTTCAGGTAAAAGAGTTTGCCTTTGTAAGGAGAAGGGCTATCTCTTCACACAAGACAGGGGTAAAGAAAGAGATAGTGGCAGAAGGCATCTGAGTCATATGATGTGAGGAAGAGGAAAGAAGAGGGACTTGCAGGGAATGGCTTCAACTTTTCCAGTAAAATATGAAGTAAAATTCTCAGCTGAGACGGTGGGAAGAGGGAAGCTATTGGGAAACTTGAGGAGGACTGAAAAAGTTTGGCATGGCTACTGTGGAGAAGATCAGGCACTGATAATGGAGGTACCAAAGTATTGCTTAGCAGCAGTGAATGCACACAAATTTGTGGAAGACCTGGTCAGAACGTGAAATGATTTTCTCCACCTTTATTTAGTGGCACATACAGAGAAGCAAAGGGGGCATGTGGTGGGAGTGATCCAAGACTGAGGCTTGGTAGGATTCAATCAGTAATTTCAAAAGAGGGCCAGGAACTCAAGAGAAGACAATAGTGTAGAGTTGAACTAGTCAGAGGTTCAAAGTAGGGAAAGAGGAGAGTGGCTAGTTCTGGAGAGATGCCCTGGGAGAGAATGGAAAGGTCAAAGTTTTGAGATTACAGTGTGGATGAAGAATAGGGTTTGATAAGTGGATGCAGAGGGAGAGCTGGAAAGCCGATAGACTATGATAAGATAAGAGAATTTCAGAGTTCAGGAACATGGAGGTGGGTCATTTGTTGTAGTGATCAGATCAAAGGTATGACTATCTTTTTCTGTGTTTGAGGTGGGGTGGAGGAGTAGGTCATGGGAAGCAAAAGGGTTGAGGAAATGAGTAGTGTTTGATATGTATGGGGTATTTTGGTGGGTTTGGGTTTTGGGGGGGAGTTGGAGGGGGGAAGGCAGGGCAGTTGGGGTTAAGTGGATTGCCCAAGGTCATACATATAGTAAGTGTTAAGTGTTTGAGTTTGGATTTTAACTCAGGTCCTCCTGATTCCAGGGCTGGTGCTTTATTCATTGTGGCACCTAACTGCCCATCAAATACATACGGAAATGCCCTGGTATTAGGTCAGAAATTGAGAGGGAGAAAAAAGCTGTGCGATAGGGACTGAACTTGTTGAGGAACGAAGGGAAATGTTCTGGAGGTCTGTAGACAACAACCGCCAGGATTTTCATTGGATGGAAGATGTGCTTTGTGAGAAATTTGGATACAAATGTCCGAAAATGTTGTACCTCTGGAGTTTTCTGAATGGATCGGGCTGCCTTCAGGTATGGTAGTCTCTGCTTTTCTGGGTGATTTTCAAACAGAGTCTGGATGTGCACTGGTCATGGGCATTGTAGAGAACATCTTGAGCTAAATGGTTTTTGCAGGCCCTTCCAGCTCATATTCTGGGAGGTGACAATGCACGCATTTTTATAATCTTCTAGAAGAAGCTTAATCCAATTGGATTAGAATTCCCTATTAATAACAATAACAAAGCCAGTTTGAATTTTTCTTACTTCCATCAATACTTGACAACTTTCTATGGGGATTCATAGCCAATTCTTCTTCAAATGGAAAATAAGGGGAATAAAAAAGTGAGTTTTTCATTGTGACTCCATCATTTAGCAATACTTGAATCCCAACTTCTCTGTTCAATGGCTGGAGACAAATCCAATTGTTCCTCATTATCCATTTCTCCCTGCTATGGGAAGAATGACAAGCTATGAAATGATATCTGCATTACAGGGATTCAATTAGTAGGAAGTGAAAATTGAAACCCACTGCAGCCTTTGAAGCCATTGAATTTGCTGTTGACACAATGATTTGTCAGCTTAAGTGTATGTTGAATCTCTGGAAATAATAACCATCATCTTTTAAAGGAGAGGAAAATGAGTCCCTTGTGATCTCGGTTGATTTCTCCATGACACATGGTGGCTTTGGCCATTCATGTCTGTCTCCATATTGCTTCCCAGAGGAGATGGCCCATTTGCTGAATCAGCTGGGAGCAGCCTTGTCCAATAACCATTCCTCTTCTTGTCTTAGTTCTAAAAGAAAAACAAAGATTGTGCAAAATGCCATTGGTGTTTGGGTTATCCATTGGACTGAGTTCTGTATTTTGAAAAGTTGCCACTATGTGAATATGTCAACATCATTAGTAGGACCTGGTATTATGCAGACTGTTGTGAGACTCGGGATATAATGATCTTCCTCCCTTCCTTCCTTCCTTCCTTCCTTCCTTCCTTCCTTCCTTCCTATCTACCTACCTAACTTTCTCTCTCTCTCTCTCTCTCTCTCTCTCTCTCTCTCTTTCTCTCTGTCTCTGTCTCTGTCTCTGTCTCCCCCTTCCTTCCTTCTTTCCTATCACATTTTAATTTATTATTTATTTTTAACATTTTTTCTTTTTAAATTTTGAATTCCAAGTTCTCTCCGTGCTTCCCATCCCTTTCTCCACTCACTTAGAAGGCAAAAATATGCTATCAATTATACATGTGAAATCATGCAAAATATATTTCAATATGAGCCACATTTACAAAAAAAGCAAGAAAAATAAAGTAAGAAAATTATGCTTCAATTTATACTCCGAGTTTGTCAGTTCTCTCTCTGGAGGTGGAGAATACGTTGTGCCTCTTTTTTTCTGCTATGAGTCTTTAGAAGTTGTCTTGGATCATTGTGTTGATTGGAGTAGCTAAGTCTTTCTTTCATAGTTGATGATCATTACAACATTGCTGTAACTCAATGAAATAATGAATTTCCTCATTATTTTCACTTAACCTTAAATCAGTTCATATAGATCTTCTCACATGTTTTTTTCTGAAATAACCCCTCTCAATTTCTTATAAAACAATCACAATCACATGCCACAACTTATTCAGCCATTCCCTTTGATTTGCAATTCTTTGCCACCACAAAAGAGTTTTAAGTCAAAGTGTATTCACAGTTTTATCACCATTTGGGCATAATTGAAAATTGTTCTCCAAAATAGTTGGACCCATTCACTACTCCACCAGGATTTCATTAGTGTACCTATTTTCCCCTCATTCTTTCCAGCATTTGTCATTTCTGATAGGTGTGAGGTGGTACAGCAGAGTTGTTTTAATTTGCATTTCTCTAACATTAGTGATTTAGAGCATTTTTCATATGACTATCAATAGCATTGATTTTTTCTTCTGAAAACTGCCCATTTATATTCTTCAACCATTTATGAATTGGGGTATGGTTTTTTATTTTTATAAATTTGATTCTGTTCTATACTCAATATATATGTGACAAATGAGGCTTCTTTATCAGAGAAGCTTGCTATATTTTTTATATTACTTCATTGTCTGTACCTTTTAGCATAATGTAGTTTTCATGTTCTTCTCTTTTAATGAGGTCTATTTATGCTTTTGCTTTGTCTGAGATCATGATTGCTACCCATGCATTTTTTACTTAAGTAGAAGCATATTAGGTTCTGCTGTAGCCCTTTATTTTAACTCTATGTGTGTCTTTCTGTTTCATGTGTCTCTTGTAAACAATATATTGTTGGATTCTGGTTTCTAATCCATTTTGCTATCTGCTTTCATTTTATGGATGAGCTCATCCCTTTCACATTCAAAGTTGTGATTACTGTATATTTCCCTCTATTCCATTTCCTTTTCTGTCTCTGTCTCTGTCTCTCTCTTTCTCTCTCTCCCTTTCTCTCTCTACCTCAAAAGTCTATTTTGTTTCTAACCACTGCCTCCCTTAATCCTCCCTCCCTTTTGTCATCTACCCCTTCACTTTATCTTCCCCTTCTATTCTTCTACTGGGTAAATTACATTTCTATATTCAGCTCTCTCTGTGTGTATGTATGTTTTCTTCCCCCCCTCTTTGAACCAATTCCAATGAGAGTGAGATTCAAGCATTGCCTGCCATCTCCCCCCTCCCCCACCCATTGTAAAAGCTTTTCCTTATGTGACTTTTATGTGAGGAATTTTTCCCCAATTCTCTCTTTCCTTTTTCTCCCTTGAATCTCTCTTTCTTGCTGCTTCACTTTTTTGGTGGAGGCAGGGGGGGAGATCATTCCAACATACTTAGCTCACACCCATGCCTCTGTCTATGTCACCTCCTTTTAACTGCTTGAATAACGAGGAAGTTCTTAGAAGTTACATGCATCATCTTCCCATTTAGGAAAATAAACAGTTAAATTTTATTGAGTCTTTTATGATTACTCTTTCTTGTTTCCTTTTTTTTTTTTTTTTTACCTTTTATGCTTCTCCTGAGTCTTGTGTTTGAATGTCAAATTTTCTATTCAGCTCTATTCTTTTCACCAGGAATACTTGAAAGTCTTATATTTCATTAAATATTCATTTTCCCCAGAAAGATTACACTCAGTTGTGCTGGGTAGGTGATTCTTGGTTATAATCCTACCTTGTTTGCCTTCTGGAATATCATATTCCAAGCCCTCTGTTCATTTAACATAGAAGCTCCTAAATCTTGTTTGATCCTGACTGCAGCTCCATGATATTTGACTTACTTCTTTCTGGCTGCTTGAAGTATTTTTCTTTTTGACCTAGAAGCTTTGGAATTTGGATATAATATTCCTAGGAGTTTTCATTTTGGGATCTCTTTCAGGAGATAATCAGAAGATTCTTTCAATTTCTATTTTACCCTCTGGATCTAAGATAGCAGGATAGTTCCCCAGACAATTTTGTAAAACATCATGTCTAGATTCTTCTTTTGATCATGGCTTTCAGGTAGTCCAATAATTGTTAAATCATCTTTCTTCATTCAATCTCCTTTCCATGTCTGTTGTTTTTCTAATGGGATATTTCACATTTTCTTCTAGTTTTTCCATTCTTTTGACTTTATTTTATTGTTTGCTGATGTCTCACAAAGTCATTAGCTTCCACTTGTTTAGTTGTAATTTTTAAGGAATTTTTTCTTCACTGAATTCTTGAACCTCCTTTCCCATTTGTCCAATTCTGCTTTTCAAGAAGATTTCTTCAGTGGGTTTTCTGTGACTCTTTTATCATTTGACCAGTTCTGTTTTTTTAAGATATTATTTTCTTCAGTATTTTTCATGTCTTTTTTACCAACTGTGAGTTCTCTTTTCACAATTTTCTTGTATCTGTCTCATATTTCTTCCCAAATTTTCATCTACTATGTTTTTTGGGTTTTTTTTTGCTTTTTGGAAGGGGAAGGTAGGGCAATTGGGTTTAATTGACTTGCCCAAGGTCACACAGCTAGTTTTTTGTTAAGTATCTGAGGCTGAATTTGAACTTAGGTCCTCCTGACTCCAGGGCTGGTGCTCTATTCACTGTGCCACCTAGCCACTCCTTAATCTACTATTCTTATCTCTATCTTTAACTCTTCAAGAAATTCTTCTTGGGTTTGTGTCTAATTAGTATTATACTTTGTGGCTTTTTTTGGAACTGTTTTCACATTGTTTTCTTCTTATGAGTTTACGTCTTGGTCTTCCCTGCCACCATATTAGCTTTTTGTGGTTCAGTTATTTTTTGTTTTATCATTTTTCAAGACCATTTTTTGACTTTGAACTTAATGTTAAAGTTAGGCTCTGCCCATCTTGGGGTGGGGAGGCACTGTCCCAAGTTTCAAGGTTTTTGGTCTATCCAAGGTGGTGTGATTTGAAAAGAAGTGTGGTTACTGCTTCCCTGGTCTTCACTCTTGTCTTTATCCAAGAAAAGCCTTTGGTCCCTTGCAGCCACAAAGTAAATGCCCTCTTTGCCTCAGAACTGTAACCAGGGCTCCTGATCCTTTCTGAATGACCATCAGCACTTCTCTCCTCCCTAGAACTGTGACCAAGAACTGTATATAGGCATTAGAGTTGCCAATCAGCATCAGCTGTACCCAGTTCCAGAAAAGGATCCCTGGTAAGCTTTCTGGCTAGTTGTCCAACCACCTAATGTCTCTTAGTTGAAAGCTCCCAAATCTACTGCTGCTGCCATGGCTGCTGTTACCACTGCCAGGTGTATGGTCTCTAGACAAGCCTCCACCTCAAGGTCACAGACCTCTGCTGACCTCTTAAGTTTTCTTAGGCCAGAAAAATGTCTCACTCCAACATTTTATTGGCTTTGCAACTCCAAATTTTGATTTGAGGTATTATTTAAAGTTTTTTGGAAGGGAATGTTGGGAAAGTTCACTTGGGTGGCCACTCTTAATTTACCATCTTGGCTCTACAATTACTTCTCTAAGAAAATAAGTAGTGCAGATGTTAAGCTCACATCTGGTCTTGGTGAAAATAAAATGAAAGACTTCTTGCAGCTAGATCTTCTTTTGATGGCCCCAAATAGTTCATCATTAAGAAATATGGGCAGCAGCCACCCCAAATCTTTGAGCTTCTAATAAGAGTCAGGGCCCATACAGCCTTCCTGACAAGTCCTATGCTATTTAATCCCATGCCATTCTGAGGAAGAATTTATTTTCCCCTGGTGAGTAGTGTGGTTTGGGAATGCCCATAGTCAAGGTCTTTGGTGACCCTTACTCATGTCCCCATTAAGATCCAGATAAACAGCCTTCAGTCCACAGAGAAGAATAATATGTTGCATTACAGAATTGACCTGGAAGAAACAAACATTTTAGGACTGAAATTCTTAAAACACTCAGTGAGCTTATACTCTCATTGACTGATCCAGGCCCAGGTTGGTTGTTGTCCTTCATTCTTGAAGAGGACCAAAATGATATCACTATTCTAGAATCAAGTTACAGTGTGCCCAACTGTGACTTATCAGACCAATACAAGCTCAGAATGTTCTACCACGGGTCAGGCACAAATAGTCAATGTGAACATTTGGGGTGGATTCTCTAAATTTGTGCATCTTGAGTTTCTTTTGAGTTACTTCAATTCTGCTTTACTCATAGAGGGCATGCCATGCTGGGTGGTCCTGTGCCATTGTCTCCCATGTCATGAAATCAATTTCAAAGTTTTTAAGAGAGACCTTGAGCGTGTCCTTGTATCACTTCTTCTGACCATGATGTGAATGCTTGTCCTGTGTGAGTTCTCCATAAAATAGTCTTTTTGGCAAGCATACATTTTCTGTTTGAACAACATGGCCAGCCCATTGGAGGTGTACTTTCTTAAGTAGACTTTGAATGCTTGCCAGTTTAGTTCAAGAGAAGACCTCAGTGTCTGGTATCTTACCCTGCCAGGTGATACTCAGAATCTTTCTAAGACAATCCAAATGGAAGTGATTCATTTTCTTGACATGGCGCTGGTATACTGTCCAGTTTTCACAGGCATGCAACAATGAGGTCAGCAAAACAGCTCTGTAGACCTTCAGTTTGGTAGTCAGTAAAATACCACTTTTCTCTCACACTTTTCTTCAGAGCCTTCCAAACACCGAGCTAGTTCTGGCAATGTGTGTGTCAACCTCATTATCAATGTGTATCTCCCTGAAAAGAGGAGGGATCTTTGCAATATGGATCTACTAGAAGGGATTTGGGGCCCTTGGATGCAATCCAATGAAATACTTTCTATCAGTGCCCCAGAAGGAGCTTGAGAATTTCCCAGGAATTTCTGAGGAAACTCTAGTCTAGTGACAGCCTATGAGAGACTTTTTTCTTGGTCCAGTGAACTATGGAAATGGATTGAAGGGATAACCAGATTTCTATGATGGCTATTGTGCTTTTTCATCCCTTACCAGAGTATCTCCACCCTGCTCCCTTCTTTCCCCACATTTTCTTTTGGTTTTGTCTTATGTTTCTTAAGAGGGGCTTTTCATAAAAAAGCTAAATATTACCACCTGGGTAGGGTCATGTGTCTTGAGATCACAGAATCGGAGAGTTGGAAGGGCCCTTGGAGATCATCTAGTCTAAGCTCCTTATTTTACAAATAAGGAAACTAAGCTCCAGAAAAGTTAATATGACTCAGCCAGCATTCTTTGCATGATTCAGAAGAGCCAGGACTTGAAGATGGGTCCTTAGATGCCAGGTCCAGGGTTTTTGCTATCCATACCCCTGCTGTTTCTCTTTAGCATGTTTTCCAACTTCACATCAACAATTAGTGATGTAGTTGGCAGGAGGGGGGCCAGAATTTACTTGGGATCAAAGGTATAGAAACCTTGGTTTAGTCCAGGCTAAAGTTGATCAAAGAGTAGCATACTCTAAGGCCAGAGACCCCTGGAAACTGAAGCTTAAAAGCAGAACAGCAGCAGGACCCTCTGTGGAATGACAGAAGTTACTGTGAACACATCTGGTTCCTGGACTCTCCTGGCTGGAGAGAGTATTTTGGGATCCTGCTTTCTGGAAGGGCAGGCTTTGTTCTCATTCATAGCTGTCTTCCCAGGCCATGAACAGGAAACTTTTCTCCTTTGCCATTAAGTCCACATCTTTAAATAGTGTATGTCTCTCATTTAAATTCACCCTATCAACACAGATGACAGGATCTAGTCTGACATAATTCAGAATGTTGTTTTGCTAAACATTCTTGGTCTTGGTGTAGGAAACAATGAGATGTGTGTGTTGGTGACTCAATCTTTTTTTTTTTTGTCTATGCTGCCCAATCTTTGCATGGATGTACACAGTGTAGTTCACTAGAGGTTTCATGCATTCCCTTCACTTTGAACTTTATGCTGAAGTTGGGCTCTGGTGGTGGTTTTCTTGTTTCTGTTTCTGCCTGCTCATTTTGTAATCCTTTAGTGATTCCTACCTTTCCTTGAGAGATTCATGGATGTCTGAGGGCAATGACAGCTGCTTCTTGGTCATTTTTCCTTTTCAAGTTTTTCTGGGTAATCCAGGTGAGTGTTTACCACCCTCGCCTGTGACTCAGCATCTCCCTCCCCTCTTTAGCCTCAGTACTGCTACTTAGTGATATCCCTGCAGGTGGGGACAAGTAGTGGAAAAAGAACACAGGAGAAGAAAAGCTGTTTTAAAACACAGTGGATGGCCATTTTCCTGGAGTGTGGCTTGGACTAGATCAATCAGTCAACCAACATTTGGTAAATGCATGTTACAAGCCAGGAGTCTTGGCCAAGTGGATGGACAGAGTGGTCAAAGAGCTGGCTACAGAGCCAGGATGATCTGGGTTCTGTACTCTCCTCTGACATATATAGGTTGTGTGATCCTGGGCAAGTCACTTCACTTTTCACTACCTCAGACAACTCACTAATAAGACTACGTAGTGCTACACTGCATTGGTAGAGGGAGTTTTCTCACGAGGAGTTACATATACTAATGAAATCACAGATCCCTTCCAAAACAAAAATGTGACACTTACCTTTTGAGGCAGTGGGGTTATCCCTCAGGGAGGGCATTTTACCTCCCAGATCCCTTTGGCTTTTGTAGTCTTCTGATAGCAGGACAAAGGTCACCTCTGGCAAGCAGTGCTGGAATCTCCATGTGGAATTCCACCCGAGGAGCATTGCCTTCTTTTAATAATGGCTGCTTTGGGCAAAGCCCAGAGGTAGGCAATGAAAAGCAGCAAGTTCTTCAAGTTCTAGTTGTCCCTTCTCTCTAAGCTGAATCTATATTGTATGTACTGAGAGTTACTATTCCTGTCTTTAGAATGGACACTCTTTGAGGATAGGAATTGTCTTGTTTTGAACCTTTCTTTGTATTCCCAGAGTTGAACCTGACACTCGGTAAGCACTTACTGCATACTTGTTGACTGACTCACTGACAGTCCCAGAAGGACTCTTCTGTTGCCTGCCTTAATAGACTTAGACAACCCAACTGAGCATATGATGCTCATTGATTTGGATCTCTGAACCATCGGGCTCAGTTTTACCCTGACTCTCTTCAAGACCTTCTGAGAATATTTTACTGGAAATATTGACTTTTGATGTTCATTGTGAATAACAAGGAATGTATATTAAAGCATGAGCTCCCCTTCCCCAGGCATTTGCACAAATCTCTTGCCATCCTGATAAGCATCAAGTGATTTACATTTTATACTAAAAACATTTTACAGTAAAACCAATACCATTTGTTTCAACTCTTTTTCAGAACCAGCACGTTGCAGTCCCTCCTTCCTGGTGTGGCTTCTTCCATTCCAAGCCTGCTGCCATAATCTGTCTCCTGGGGATTTCTGCTGCCCCCCCCCCCACCTGGAGGAAACATCACATGTTGGAGATGGCCCCTCTTCCATATTTACATCTTTCATTGGTTTGACAGTGTAGGTCCCACTGTGGTTTCTGTGTGTGGGATCTATTTTAATGAAGCCAGAAGACAGCACATGGATGTTAAGCTTTAAAAAAAAATCATGTGGCAGTTGGAACATTTGGTATTTAGCATGCAATAGAGTGCAGATTATTTAGACTTTTGAGTGGACTAGGAAAGAAAGGCAAACTGCATGAATAAGTGAGTTTTAAGTTGGGGAGTAGTGAAGGGAGGAGAAGATTGAGTTGCCTGAAAGTGTTTGATGTGAAATGTATCAGTATTAGAGACAGTTTTCTGCTCATGGTGTGAAAATCCACATGAATTGGATAGGATCGGAATTTTCCAGGGTTTCCATCAGAGGGGAGTTTACTGACCCCTACCTGCACCAAGGACTGAGATGGACACAGGATAATTACTGGGGAAATGGACCATTAACAAGTCCATAGATGAGAAAGGCCCATACCTTTTTGTTATCATTCAACACAATTTATGTTCCCATGACAAACTGCTCCCCACTGTGAGCACTTTCAGAAGTTCTCTTGATGTCACAGTTTCATATTTCAAGCTCAAAATATCATTGAATCCTTAATGTCCCAGTAGGTTGGATTCCAATCATTACATCAGCTTCTCACGTTTGTTTTGCTTAGAGCTACAGGGAATGCTCTTCCCTTTGAAGCTGAGCTGCTCTGGAACTCTTGGATTGAAATTCAGTGAAATGTGCTATGCAGGCATTTCTAAATAGGCCTTAAATTCAATGCCCACCAGGCTCCCCTAGGTTTCTTCTAGTGGAGCCCCCGTGCTTCAGTGCTGCTATTTGCTGGCCCACTGTGGGTCTGTATGAGAGCATTTGCTGCCCCAGCCAGTGTCAAAACATGTGTTTGAAGTGAGCCGAAGTACATTTCATTTTTCTTTACAGGGACCATGATTTTGCATGTTGTAGATATGTCTAAAATACTCCTTTCTCCTGCCCCATAAACTCCAGCCCATAAGCATAGCTTTTTAAAAAATAAAAACAAAAAGTTAACTGTATAGGAAAGAGAAGCATGTAAATAAGTCTTGATACTTAAAAAAAATGTCAGTGTTTATATGTAAAAAGGTATGTATATAGAAAAGAGGAAAAAAAAGGCTGGTTGAATGTTTTCAGAGAATAGCGCCCCCATCCAAAGGCTGGTAAGTGGCCACTCTGCATCTCTTCCAAGGCCCTCCTGCTCTGTCCCATATGGCCTCCTCTGTTGCCTTTTATGCTGATTTCATTGCAGTCATTTTTATGTGAGGCCTCATTGTTACTCATGGATACATGCACCTTCTTTTGACCTTATCCTCCAAATATGAGATTTTTGGTGGAAGGATTTTAAGCTAAATGCAGGTTCTTCATGGACCTTTTTTTTTGAGCCCTGTCATTCCAAAAGTAACTCCAACCCCTAAGTGTTTCCAAATCAGGGAGCATTCCCATATCCTCGTTTTTACCCAATATTCAAAGGCAAGAAGAGCTGGATTGACATTTTTCTCCCCTTCCCCACTACATATTCATACATCTAAATTGATTACTAATAAATGAAGTGCTTTCTTTGGGAACTTGAGAAATCCTTGCAAATGAATTTCTTCTTAATAGAGTTCCTGAAGAAATGCTAAAGTCACCAGAAATATTTTATTAAGAAATATGAATTGTACATTCATTACGATTACTATCCCCATGCTATGTTGAGCACACAAAAACATGTGTCTTCCTGAGTTTGTCTAAACTAAAGCCCCTTTAAATTGCAGCATAATTTCCCGATGACTGGGTAATTCAGATCTGTACTCTAAGGGACAAGCTAGTGAAGGCCTGTGGCTAGGATTTAAAGGACCCCCTCTAGTAATATCTGTAGCCTTCAGTATGGTCCCCGAGTGCCTTACACAGCTCATCAGCAGGGATCCTGGTAGTTAGAAGTCTGCCTGAGGATATCTTCATCTCTCTCCGTCTTTCTCTTCCTCTTCTCTCTCTCTGTCTCTCTTTCTTTCTGTCTATGTCTGTCTGTGTCTGTCTCTCTGTCTGTCTGTCTCTCTCTCTCTCTCTGGCAGTTTAAAAAGCAAATACAATAATCATCATGGAAACTATTAGAATTAGCATATGTTTCAGCCCATATATGAAGGATTTAGTTCAAACTCAGGAAATAGTAGTATGAACACATGTATTAAATAGTAAGTTTATTGACTATCTTTTTTTTTTAAAAAAAGCTTTATTGTACATTTATGCAAAATCTGAGTTATAGATGTTTTCTCATGACAAATATACCATGACTTACTTGTATTTTCTTGAGTAATATCTTAATAACCCCATTCTCCACATACAATTGTTTGTTTAGCGCTATGACTGTAATTTGCAGGTCTAAAAGAGGACTGGATGTTGATCAACTACAAAATTTTACACATATTTTTGTATTGTGATTCATATGATATATCCGAGAATTTCTATTCATTTGTAAAATAATGAATTATTGCAAACTTTTTAATAAAAAAGTTTGAAACTTTTAAAATAGCAGAAAAGTTTCCCACCCCATTGCCTTGGAGGAAAGAGTTTGGAATTTATCAGTTTGATCAACCATGATAACTCTCACTTCTGTATTTCAGTGACCTGCCTTCTCTCAATAACAAAGCCTCTTAAGTTTGCCAGGGTGATTATCTGGTTCTTCTCCAGATCACAAAGAAGGATGTGAAGAGACAAGATTCACAGGATATGAAGCAGGGATCCACTACTGAAGCAGTGCTAATAACCAGGAGAAATCATGTCTGCTGTTAGTGGAAGGTGCCCAGTCAGCATCTTCTCTGATCATGGAGTTGCCTATTAAATTCCGCTCCGAGAAAATAATCAACTATTTCTCCAAAATGAAAGTATTTATCCTAATTAGGAAGGACAGTTCTAAATAAGTTTGCATTACATAATGTGACCAGACATGTGAGTATAATGGTATTATATTGAATAACAATGTGTAAGGTCAAGGTGAAGAGCCTGGGGTTTTCCCCGGAGTCTGGGGGTGGGGGAAATGGAACTCTGTGGCTACCTTAAATCTAAAGCATTATTTTAATGTTGAAATAATAGTCATCATTCCACACCCCCCAAGATAAATTTTTCCTGTTGCCCAGGGTGATAATAAATGATGGAATAATGTTGTAATTATGATGTTATGATAACCATGATGAGATGCTTGGAAAAGCAACATTTCAGGGAGCAACTTCAGATAATAGAACTCGGACCCAGACCCTTGTCCAGTTTCTCCCCCCTCCCCCCCGCCCCAGAAATCCGATTGCAACCTGAGCCTTGGTCATGTGCAGTCAGCATACTGCTGGAGGATGCCAGAAGGATCCCATCGCATTTCCCAGAAGTTATCGCGATGAGAAAATGGAGTGGCTAGGAAAAGGTTTGTCCGAAGTTGTGAATATTCCGTTTCTTTAGCCCTCCTAGCCATCGCACTCTTATCTCGTCCCACAGTCAAATAGAGCCGAGAAGTCTTCGAGAAAAGTAAGTGACAGGAGTGAAGTGACAGGAGTGGGGACCCTCCCCCTAGGCATCTGGGCGGGTCTCCTGGACTCCCAGGCTGGGTCGACTGCGTTCAGCACCACAGATTCCGGACAGCTCCACAGGCTTCGGTTTGCACTAGAAGAGAGAGCAGAGACCTTTTTTAACTTGGGACCGGTAATTGTGACCTGCGTTCACTCATTTCCTGGCCCACGACGGGCGCAAAGAGCTAGACACGTCCAGGGAGACTTTTCTCTGCTGTCCACCCCATGGCCGAGAGACAGCAACCTCAGGCCGGGAAGCCAGAGCTTCCTGCCTACTTCGCTTCGCTAGGCTCGGGCAGCAGCCCCGAAGCCAGGCACAAATTCGGCGGTATGTTCTGCAACGTAGAAGACGCCTTTGAGAACAAGACCCTGACCTTCGCCCCTCCGAGTGTCGCCAAGAGGAGCGGCCGCCTAAGTTCCAGCTCCAACCCAGACAGCGAGAAGCACAGCGGTCCTCCCGAGACCGCGGAAGAAGGTGGAGGGCCCTGCGAGCCCAGCCTTCAATCTGCCGCTGGGCTTCCTCCCAGCCAGCCCCAGGTAGGGGCACTACGACTAGCACCCATTCCCCTGACCTGAGGGAGTCCTTGGTTGAGGGATTGGGGAGGGACTCAATAAAGCCCTGAAGGCCGAGGTCAGGAGCTAAGACCTGGGACAGCATGGGGGTTGGGAAGAGGGGAGAAACAAGACGTGAAAGTTTAGTAGTTGCAGCAAATGGGGAGCGAGTGAACGACTTGGGACAGAGGCAGGGAGAACCCTGGGTCAGGAGTTTTTGAGTCTGATCCACTCAGAGACGGAGTCGTTCGCGCGTTTGTCCCAGGCTACATTTTTGATCGGTGTTTTTAACTATATCCAGGTAGAGGCAGATAGAGACAGATCGGACCAAAAGGAGAACCCGAGCCCGAGAAGCTAGCCGGCATTGGACTGCGCGCCAGCTTAATGCTTTTTCCCAGACAGCTCCGACCTCCCCCTCAGTCACAGGCATAAATAACTGCAACCCTCTTCCCCGATCTCAGCGTCCCGCCGGCCTGTCCTTCCCAGCTTCTTCCCCTAGTCCTGTACCGGAAGAACCACGCCAGGCCTCCTGGACTTTGTCTGCGGGGGACACGTGGCCGTAAGCCTAGGTCTGGACTGGGGGAAGTAATTCGGAGTCCCCCCCTTGCACCCCTCGATTCCAGCCCAGCTTCCCCTATCCCACCCCAACCAAATTGGAGTCGCCTCAGGAACTGACAGCGGCATCATTCACTGACACTCAGCCACAGCCCGGGTCCGAGTCTGCTCAGAAGGGGGACATGGTGCTTGGAGGGGTCGGGGAGTGCTGGGGAAAGGGGAGAGGTATCCAGGAGGAGCCCGGGGGTCTGTAATGGAGCCTGGTAGAGCTCCGCCCTCCACTCTGCTCTTCAGAGCACCGCCGACTCCAACCTAGGCCCCCCTAGGCAGGCAGCAAAGCAGGCCTGGAAGGGGAGGAGCTAGACTCGGGGCGGGGCCAGAGCCAGGAGGCGGGGCCAGAGCCAGGGGCGGGGCTACTAGGCCTCAGAACAACAGTCGCTCCTCCCGCACACTTTGTGCGCGCGCACATACACGCACACAGCTTCCCAACCCTTCGGTGTCTGGGAACCCAGAGAGGCGCCCCCGCTCCCCTCCCCCCAAAGTCCACTTCGGACCCTCGCTCTCTGGCCCCCCCTCCAGTCTCAGGAACCCCCTGGTGCTGCGCTGACCTAGGCAGACACCCGGACAGAACCGGGAGCTCGGCGGGGGCCTGCGGGGGTTCTACGGGGGCTGAACATGTCGTACCAAGGCAAGAAGAGCATTCCCCGGATAATGGTGAGCGAGCGAGCCAGTGAGCGTCACGAGCCCTCCGGCTCTCCAGCGGTCCATCCAGCCCTCCCTCTGTCCATCCGTCCCTCATCTGTTTCTCCTCTCTACATCCCTCCATCTCTCAGTCCTTCCCTCCAGCCCTCCCTCAATCCTACCCTTCCCCATCCCTCCTTGGTCCTTCCCTTCCTCTCTCCTTCTGTCCCCGCAGAGGGATGAGGCTGAGGCACTGGCAGCCTGAGACTGGAGTGGGGGTGGGGAGACTGCTTGGGAGTCCCGGACCTGGGGCTCTGCCGCTTTCTCTTCCCCTGAGAGCCTCAGTTTTCCACCCTGGCTTCGGGGCACGCGAGCAGGGAAGGGGAAATCATACTGCACCCTGACTCCCTCCAGGGGTTCACAAGCCATCCCCTCTGGGTTCTGGCTGGGACTGGGGTGCAAGGTGGAGACCAATCCCTAGCTCATTCGTGCCCACACGCCTTGGGGGGGCTGTGGATAGATTCCATTTCCTGCTAGCTTTCCTTGGGACTGGAGGGGATGAGAGGATGTGGGCCAGTGAAAATGGGGCAGACCTTGAGAACAGTTGGGACCTTGTGTTTCAGGGGAGCCTTCCCAGCGTGCGCTCTGCAAAGCCAGAGATTCCGTGGCCCACTGGGAGAAGGCGTCTCCATAGATCCCTCTGAGCTAAGGCCCTGTGAGTGCTGCTGCATCCTGGCTGTCTCCCCCTCCTCTCCCTCTGCTCGGCTCTTTTCTCTTGTCCGAGACAAGAGATGCCTTGGGATGGGAGTGGGGGGAAGAGGGCGATGGAGGGGTTGGCTCTGAGCCTGAGGATTTTGCCTTTGTTTGGTCGCTTTGATTCCTGAGTCGGGTTAATTGATGAAGCAATCTTTGTAGCGGGTGGGCTCGGTATAGAGCTGTTTATATTTACCACAAACCGTTCCCACTTTCTGTTTGAAATGACATTTGGAAAAGCATTGGGGATTCCTGGAAAGCCCTTGTCTGCTTTCTTCCATATGTTCTGTTTTTTGTTTGGAACCTGGCCATGGGTCCAATAGGAAAAGACCCTGGAAAGACAGCAGGAGGCGTTGGCAATCCGAGGGGCCCAGACTTGGGGATTTCCTATGGAAAGACAGTTGTAAATCCTGGAATGCCTTTGTTGAGCCAGGCCTGGCCTGACTAGGACACCCTCCCTGAGATGCTGGCTTTTGGCTGTATCATTTCAAAGAATAGGTCTAGTGGTCTTCCTAGTTTTTATTTTCTTGAACCAGTAGTATATGGATCCAGACCCTATCTGAAATGGTGAGAATTTTCAAGGGCCGTTGGACCCCAGAGCTTACTTTGGGACTTGTAGAAGAACAGGGGGAAGACATGATTTTGGTATTCTGTGAGAAATGAGTTTGAGCTCATGAAATGCTTCTGTTCGTAGAACATTGAGCACAAACACCAAATAGTCAACAAAGGACCTGAAGTCTAATAAAGTCCCAGCATCTGGGGACTTTCCACTCTAAGCTTCTTTGTTTTCTTATCTGTGAAATGAGGGGGTTGGTCTGGACAGTCTTTAAGTTCCTTCCAGCTTGAAATCCCCGATCCTTTCTATGCTTTTTTACTCTTCTGGGAATGATATAGACACGGCATATGAATAAAAATAGGGGGGAAAAACCAGTCTAGAGCAAATGCCAGAAAAGATCCAAATCACCTCCTAAAATTAAAGAGAAAAGACTAAAGGCTGTGTCTAGAAAGTCAGAACTTATTCTGATGATCTGCCCAGGAGCTCCCAATCCGCGAATGTCCTTTATGGGCAGCCTGGCTAAGTGACAGCTTGTGATGGTGGACATCTTCTATTTCCTTGACCAACTCGAGACTTTGCTTTAGTCAAAGCTTTTCAGAACAAAGGCCTTTGGTTTTCTATATGTATTCCTCCTCAGATGTATTCAAAATGGAGCCTTCCATTGAATGTGATTCACTCCAGTGAGGAAAAACCAGAACTCCTGCTCCCAGCCTCTCCACCTCCTTCTCTCTTTGCTTACCCAATGATCACAGTGAACTTCTCATGGTTGGAGGGTTGGGTGCCTCAAATGGGCACCTCTTTTCTAACATTGGCAATGGGAAGGCAGACAGCTCTCATCTGTCACCAAGGAATCTGGTGTGTTGTGACAAAATGGAATAGAGGGACTCTGCTAGCTGAGGGGAAGGGGGCCGTGATTGCCAGATATTGGTCCTTCAGGTCTGTGACCTAAGCTAAGCTAAGACAGTTGTGTATCTTAAGAGTTTAGCACTTGAAACCATAGATTTAGAGTGAGAAGGGCTTTCTGGGATCTTCTTGGCCAACCTTGAGAAGCAAGAACATAGTGACTTTCCCAAGATCGGCCAGAGGATAAATGTCAGATGGGATTTGAGCCCAGATCCTCTGAAGAGAGCCAAGGGTCAGTTCCTTTGTAACAAAACAAGCAAATCCCCTAACCTGACTGAGCTTTGAGAGCCCCGCAGAGTTGTTCTTCCCCCTCTCCCAGCAAAGAGACATGCTGATCACTAATGCCAAGGATGCTTCTGGACTTTTGCTTTACCTTTGTCTACTTAGCCTTAGGAGATGCTACTTGTCAGGTATGGATAAATGATGGACAAGTGGATAGAAGCATTTAATTATCTACTATGTGCCAAGTGCCAAGTGCCAGGTGCTGGAGGGACAAGTGCAGAAGTGGGGCCATTCTGGCCCTGAAGAGGCTTCTAATTTACCATGAGGTTTTTAACCTGGGCTCCATAGACAGACTTCCATTGGGGATCCATGGAATTGGACAGGAAAAAAGACATCTTGATTTTCACTAACTTTTAGTTTCCTTTGTGATCTGATGGAATTTAGAATTTGTATTTAAAAACAGAATTCTGAAAAGTCTGGATCTTGCAGTCTTTCTGGGACCAACTGTCCAAGCGATCCATAACACCAACAAAGATCTGCTAGAAGGGGCTAGCAGTCTGCAGGGGAAGAGTGCCCATGACTGAGGCTACAATTGGTCCCTCCCTTTTCCCTCTGGCACTAAATCCATAAAGGGTCAGAAATTCTGAACAGAACCATCTGGCAGCCATCAAAAGAAAACAAAAGAATGAAGGTTAACCTGTAGGACTCTTGTGAATCTGGAACATTTCATTCATCCATTCATCCATTCAACAAATGGTGATTGAATACTATTACATGCAAGGCTCTGTTTGAGGCCTTCTATAGACAAAGTTTCTCACCCTTCTATCCCCTTTCCCATCTGAAACCCTGAGTGAATCATTGGGCCTTTCTTGATTTCTTCATATGTTAAAAGAAAAACAGATAACAATAACTAGCAAACAAGAAACGAGCATTCATATTGTGGCAGCTCTCGGTATTTTTAATTTTAAACATTTATTTTACAAGCATTCATTGTCTTTCCTTCCCACGCCCCCTTCATAGAATACATTTAGAAAATCCTCCCCATGATTGTGCCTAGACCATCCAAAGAAACCCCCTCCCAGTGTGCAGGGGTCATTCTGGGTGGGAGGGTCATCCCCTTCCTGGCAGGAGGTAGCCAATCGCCTGATTCATCTTCAGCCTTCTGCACTGCTGAGTTATCATTACATTCATCAGAGTCTGAGAATCCTTTAGAGTTTCAAAAGACCTTTTGAAAGCACCAGCTCTGTGTTAGGTGGGCATGGAGGATACAAAGACAGGAGTGAAAAATCATTTCTTCAGTGGAGCAACATGCAACTTCTCCCAGAGAGACGCGTCTACTACATCTCCTCTGAGAGTCAGCATAGGGAGGTGTTCCCCCACAGAGGGCTGCAGCTCTTGTCTCAGGCAGACCTGGATTCCATTTTAACTCTAAAGAGAGATCAGAGACTTTGTTTCCATGCCCTCTCTGGATTGTTGCCCCTCCCATTGAGTTAGGGGGGAAATCTCCTAAATCAAGTGTGAGTATTATGGCTTGCACCTGGTTCCCCCTGAAAGTGGGCTCATGGGCTCCTTTCTAGAAAAGATCCTTATGTACAAGATAGACAGAAGCTCTAGGATCTCTATTTCCACCCATCTTTCAAAATTGCAGAAGACCCAAAGGTATGTTTTGCCTAATACTTAACACAGAAAATGCTTCCCCACCACTCCTGGGGTACTTTCCCAGAGAGGTGGGAGGTGGTGTGTGGCAGGACTGTGCTCAACAGGTCTTTCTTGCTTGCTTCTCATCTGTACAAGTTCAAGCAGCCCCTAAGTCCAGAACTTCTGACTGACCACAAAGAGTCTTTAGGGGAGGATTATCCAGAGAAGGTAGTGCCCTTCTCTGTGAAGCTGTGATTGAAACCACCTTCTGGTGGGCAATGAGTTCCTGGCCTCTTGAGCTCCCAAGGTTACCTGTAGGACTGGAAGTGGCCATGTCTCAGGATTGCTGGTCAATGACCTGGACTCAGGGAATGCAACCCAGAAAGGAAGAAGCAGCTATTCATCTGAGCTTCCAGCCTGAGGTGAATCTAGGCCATCCTATTCCTGCTGCCATTTGTGTACAGTCATCATTACTGCTCTGTTTGAGGGGAGGTGGTATGGAGAGTAAACCTCCCCCACCCCTACTGGAAGTCCAAAAGAGAGCTTGTATTGACTGTATCCCCAACAAAGATGTCCACTTGATAGAAACCAGGAGTAATGTCTCCTCATTACATTAACCCATGGAGGAGAGACTCCTGGTTCAGTACCAGTCCTCTGGCACCATCCCCAGTCCCAGGACATGTCAGGACCACTCAAAAGCTACAGGTTGCTCAGGAGTTTTAGTATAGGATGGCAAACCTTGTCTTTCCACATGTAGACAAAATGAACCTGTTCAGATCCAAGGAATGCTTCTCAGTCCAGCACATCAGGGAGTTTTCTGATCACCACTGTTATTATGGTGATGTGTGAAATGGGAGGACACTAGCAACTTGAGGGATCTGGAAATGATTCATATAGAATGTGATGCTTGAGTTGAGCCATGAAGGAAAATAGAGATTTTAAGAAGCAGAGATGAGGAGGGAATGCACTCCAGAAATGGGGTACAGGCAGTGCAGAGGAATGGAAATGAGAGGCGTGGACTGTGCATGAAGAACAGTAAGAAAGCAAGCTGGACCACTGTGTGTGAAGAGGGGAAATGTGTAATCAAGCTGAAAAGACAGGTTGGGATTTGGTTGAGAAGCATTTTATATTTCATACTGAGGAGATGACAATTGGTTCTAGAGAGGATGGAGAGCCACCGGAGTTTATTGATGGGTGAGGTGTGCATGGTCAGATCTGCAATTTAGGAAAAGGATTCAGGAAGTCTTTGGAGGATGGATTGGAAGGGGACAGAGAGACAGTGCAAGTGAGAGGAGATGAAGGTCTTAACCAGAGTGGTGACTTTCTGAAGGGAGAGGAGTAGACAGACATGAGAGCTGCTGTGGAATCAGTCAGTAACATATTCTATGTGCCAGGCACTGTGCCAGACATTGGAGGTGCAAAGAAAGCTGAGTAGCAGTGAGGAAATTGCACACCGGGAGGGAAAGACGGTCAAAGAGGACTAGAGGAAGACGCCAAGGTGGCAAACCTTCCCATTTGGGAAGATGGTGGGATCTAGCGGAAGGAAGGAAATCAGCTTCTTTTGAGCCTCTGCGTTCTTTTTAATATTCTTGCTCTTTGCTTCTTTTCTGGCAGATTGTCCTTTACTTTGGCATGCTTACCTTGTTGTCTTCTGCCACAGTTTCAGGGCTGGTAGGGGAGGTGTCGGAAGTAAGCACATGAGGAATTAGCCATCTATGCTTTTAGTTCATTGTACCTTAGTAGGCTTCTTGGTGACTTGAGTAATGGAGACAACTGTCATTTTTCTACCTCTTGTTCCTAATTTCTATTTTGTGGAGTTTTTGAGGATTTTGCAGACCTAGACAAGATGTGTAGTCCTCTATTTTGTGGGGACCAAGAAGTCCCAGAAATTAGGAAATGTGAAGAGAAGGGAGATGGGTGTGGGCAGGATAGGTAACAAGTTTGGATTTTGCATGTTGAGTTAGAGACGTTTAAGGGACATCTAATTTGAAATGTCCAAATTAGCCATTGGAAATTCTTGAGTTGAGATCTGGGGAGAGAGTGGGGCTGGATATATACAGCTCAGAGTCACCTGCATAGAGATGGTGTGCACACATGCAGGTCTATATGAATGAAGCAATTGATGACCTACCTTTAGGAAAAGCTGCTAGATCGCACAGGGAGGCAGCTAGGGCGTGCTACTGTGCATAGAGTGTTGGGCCTGCAGTCAGGAAGATGTGAGCCCAAATTTGGCCTCAGATATTAGCTGGCTATTTGACCTTGGTCAAATCACTTGGCTTCTTTTGCCTCAGTTTCCCCATTTGTAAAATGGGAACAATAGCATCTTTTGCCCCAGCTAGTTTTGAGGATAAAAACTATACATCTGTAAAGTACATTGCAAACCTCAAAGTGTTATATAAATGCCATAATACTATTGATAATGACAATCATAGTTATTAGTATTGCTATGTACAAAGGCTTCGATTCACCTTTACTTGGAATTACACGCTTGGTATGAGGCACCCTTTTCTCAATTCCTGCAGCTCATTTAAGCCCCACCTGGTCTTCTGGAGAACACATTGCCTTATAGCTTAGATTATGACTCATATCTTGGGTTTTCCCCACAAGAAAGGGAGTCAAAAAGTAGTAGGTGTTCAATATGGATCAGGCAATGGACAGGTGATTTACTCCTGTGCACTGAAGAAGAAAGCTGAATGCAAAAGACTCAGCGTGCACATTAACAGAGTGACTTATGAGAAAGCTTGAGTAGCTCAACATACAACTATAGTTATATCATCATCATCTTCGTACAAGCTACCTTTTAAATGGTGCTTACTCTGTGCCTGCCATACACTTGGCTAACCCTTGGAATTAGGCTTAGGTTATCAGCCTCCCAACATTATGTCAGGAGCCTGATACTTAAACCTCATTAGAACATAAAGCTGTTGGCAGGTCTGCTAAATAGGTGTTCTACATTTCCCTTCAGTTCTTTCCAACAATCCCTTGCACATGTCTTCTGGTCAAATGACCAGGCTCAGGATAATCCTCTTGTTGGTGGCCTCCCTCTCCAACAACAGTGGAGTAGTTGCCAAGATCTTTTACCCTGTCAGTATTGGGCTCCAGTACTATAGGACCCAGGAGCTCTGGACCTCTCCAAAAGTTGATTCTGAGCTTGAACATGAATTTTGGGAGAGATAACATGTCAACCTAAGATAAAGAAAGAACAAACTCTGAAACATAAAAGGCAGCCAGGGCCAAGGTGCGAGCTCACCTAGATGAGTACCCTGCCCTAGCTTCCAACATGGTCACAGTCTCCATAGTGTCATGATAAAGTCCAGTCCTTCCTCCCCTCTCCCTTGAAGTCTCAGAATTATATAATGCCATGTGATGAGTTGAACAAGAAGAAACAGGCTCTTCTGTAAATCGATGCAGCACCCTTGCCCCATTGTTACTGTTATGGACTGGGGGAGGACCACAGAATCACTCAGAGTTTGACACATTATGCTAAAATGCCCAATCTTGTCAGCATTTTGTCACTAAATAGTTGCAAGCAGGCTTTGGAGTCCTCATAGGACTGATCAAAAACGTAAGGGAATTGCATCACACTCCATGGGATAGTCCTTGTTACACTAAGAGTAACACCATCCAAGTCTAATGTAAATATCCAGTAGCTCTAAGAAATAGCACACAGATAAATCACAGAGTCCAAGTAACCATTCTAATACCATACCATTGAAATAATGGTGCAACATATCCCAAGAATCAATATTCCTGAAGTAAAAACTCAATGTGTCCAAATCCAGTGAGTGCCCTTGCCTTGAATTTCCAGTTGAAGTCCACAGTATTCTCATTCGCTGTGGACCAGACTCTATTAAGCCAATATGCCACTTCAATGTTGTTTGGACCTTCCTGTGTCAAAGAAAGAAACACAAAGAAAGAAAAAACAAACCAGGAGTAACTGAAGCCCATGACTCCTCCATGTTCTATCAGTTAAAACCAGCTATCCCAAACCAGTACCATTGCTCCAATTAATCAACACCCAGTTCCTCAGACAAGCTCCCACTCCCTGAAGAGTTATAGTCCTATATTTCTCCAGTTGTTACTCTTCACTCCTTCCTAACCATGAGCAGCCCAACTTTTAAATATTTTATAAATCCTAATGCAAAAGGCTTGTGAATACACAACTCAGAAATATGTAATGATTAAAACCTATGAACAATTAAAATATAATGTATATAAAGAAAACTCTCCCATCAACCTTAGTTTGGTTAATACACGACCAAATTAGACACCTGAGTATGACTTTCCCAATTTTGGAATTTCTCGATGGCTGCTTTCAAAAACATCCAGAGAATTTATCTATGTTACATATGTAAAAGTGTTGCACCATGATCTATAAACGAACATTGATCAAATATGCTGTGGGTAAATGTGTGTCCCCAAAATGCCCCCAATTAGATTCACTATCAAATCAATTCCATCAAATCCAGTTTCCATTCAACTATAACCTTGAAATCCATCAATTACAAACTTCGTTGCTTCAGTGGATTTCAGATTTCCCTGATGTGGGCATTCCCTCCAATGGTGCAGATCATAGCTCATTCAACCCTTCTCATGACATGGGACCTTGGTCTCCATCTTCCTACAAATCTTTCATGTGTTTTCATTCGATGTGTGATCAACTTTTCTCTAGTTTCCTCAATAAATAATGCATGCTTCCCAGTAAAGCACAGTTCCTCCACTGGTCAGGCCAGGTCCTTGTTACATGGCAAACCTGCTTTGCTTTCTTCTCTTCTATCTCTCTGATGTCATCTGTGATGCTATTTGCCATGAAAAATTCCTTTTAAAAGAAACTTAGTTGATGTATTTTTTTAATATTACCTTCATTTCCCAATGTATTACTCCTCATCCTCTCCCAGGGGACAAACCCAAACAGCAAAGAGTAAAAAGACAAAAATAGCTTAGAAAAATTAACCAACCGACCAAAAACCAAAAAGAAGACTACAATGACATATAGTGTCCTCCCCTACCCCAACCACGCAGAAGTAGAGGGAGGTGCCTTCTCAGATCTCTTTTGGGGGCAAACATGGTCATTTTCATTTCAAAAGGATTGTTTCAATTATTTTCTGTTGTTTCCAATTTATATTGTGATGGTGGTTGTTGTTCAGTTCAATCATGTTCGACTCTTCATGACACCATTTGGGGTTATATTGGTAAAGATACTGGACCGATTGACCATTTCCTTCTCCAGTTCATTTTACCGATGACCAAACATGGTCAAGTGACTTGCCCAGGGCCACGCGGCTAGTAAGTGTTTGAGGCTGGATTTGAACTCAGACCTTCCTGACTCCAGGGCTGTTGCTCTATCCACTGCCCCATGTAGTGAGCCTGTATGGTGGTAATTACTGTGTATATTATTTTCCTGATCATGCTTACTTCCCTTTTCATCATTTCACATAAGTTTTCTTATGATTCTCTTTATTCTTCATACCAACCTTGTCATACAAGACAATCACATTCTATTACATTCAAGGACCGTATTTTTTTTTCACTTTTCCAGGAAAGATGTATATCTACTTTGTTCCTGCTATGACAAAAAACTTGCTGCTATGAATAGTCTTCTTTGTATATGTATGTAGCACCATAGTATGTATACTTGTATATGGATATAGTCTTGCCCTGTGGCATTAACTTTCTCAAGGTGCACACACACACACACACACACACACACACACACACACACATATAGCAGTAGAATCTCAGGGCTAGAGTAAGGGTGTTTTAGTCTTTTTGTCACAATTTTAAAATTTTATTTAGGCATTTAGATAAATTATATTTAGATTTAGATAAAAAAGGATAAATCCACCCCTTTGTTACACAGAGCGAAGTGGAAGCACTTTAGTGTATCAAAAGCACAAAATCAAGGAAAAATGCATCAGCACAATAAATGGACTCAACATTATTTTAAATAATGTTTCTTGATGTATTTAAATATGTAAATCGGGTTATAGCAGATTTCAGAGGGGAAGAATCAGTTTTTTATTCCAACTTTAACTATAAATAAATGAGGAATTTTGTTCTGGCACCTTTTGCAATTTCCTCAATATCTATGTCTTCTCTTCTTTGGCTTTTGGAGGAAACATTACATTGTAAGGCTGCCGCCTTTTGGGTCATGGACAAGGACTGAGATCCTGCCCAATGTATGCTCCATGGGGTCTAAGTGGAATCTTGATTCACTACAACCTATGGATCTATTACAGTAACATCCACTTTGTACAGAGGAAGCTCTGCTGCTGAATCTACTCCATTGGATATTATCTAAGGATGACTTATCTTTATTATCTCATAAAGCTTGTACTTTAGTTGCTCTACAAGGATGTAACTGGAGAACTGAGGCTAATTCACAATCTCTGCAGCCCATCCTGCCTTTCATTTTAATTTACCACCAGTAACATTCAGGCCATCAAAAAGGTACTCTGACTCCAGACTTTTTTTTTTTTTTTTTTTTTTTACAGAAGTAGAAGTATTTTGAAGGCAGGATTTGATTTTCTTCTTTTATTTGTAGCTGAATTTTTTTTTAATCTGGGGATGATTTTTTTCATGATAGGAAGAAGTGTTACTGGAAACAATGGTCTTCTTGCTCTCTGCTTATTACAAAGCCCCTATTTAAGTTTGTGTGACTAGAAAAAGAGCCCTTTGGAATGGGTTTCAAAGCGTCATGAAGAGCCATTTGTGCAGATCACTTTTTACAATTTCTTTTCTTGGCTTTATTCTTGATGGTTGATAGCTGAAAATTGATCAGCTAGACTCAGGGGTTTATCCATTACAGAGTCTCCATTGATGGAAGGGTGAGTATCCACTCAGAGAGGAAAAGCAACTGTATCAAAAGAGCTTTGGAGACAACATTCCTTTCTTCTTCAGTCTTCTTCCTTTTGTCTCCTCTGCCTCCCAATGGTTTCAATGGCACAAAAAAACCTTTTTTTTTTTTCAGTAGCTTCATCCTTTGGATTATCAGTCTCAATCTATATCCTTATTGATTCATTTATATTCTTCCTCACAAGCCTTTGCTTAATGGAAGAAGAATGATCAATGTCAGTGATTGAGAACCAAGATTAAATCATGTAACAAAGCTGGTGTCATCAGATTTTGCTCTAGGTTTCTGTAGTCTAGAATTAGAAGTATTGCTGAGGGAATTTGTTTTAAAAGGGGACTTTTCCCAACCTCTAAAAGAGAAAGGGACAGGCTTGTATTCAAGCCTCAGCCAGTTTTCAGATTAGAAGCAGCCCCTAAACAGGAGAAGATGCCTGAGCATCCCAGGCAGTTGCTGGTGGAGTCCTTGGAGAAGAATCTTCATTTTTTTTTTGTGGATTCCTGAAAGGGTTGTTTCTTTGACTCTGCTTCCTGTTGATGGTGCAGCTCTTCACTGAGAGGATTCAAAGCCCTTTGAGACTCAGATTCTTTTTGAACATCAAGTCCACATGTTTCAGCAACAATTGCAGCTGAGTTAAAAGATGATTTTTCAATGAGATAACTGTTGGTGTCTTGGATATTGGTCATAGGTGATAATGTTTGATCACAAGTGTCTGCTAGAAGAGTTTCACTTTTGTGATAGTTTTGCTGCAGTTCAGGTGAAGACTTTAGACCTTTTGCTGATTCATTTGTACCTAGAGGGTGCTCCAAATCAGTGTGTATTTGCTGTATGTATCAGACATGTAGTTTCTCCTTCTTTCTTCCTAGTTGTTAAGTCCAGGAAATGAGGTGCAACCCTCTGAAGGTGGGTGGAATTTTTCATCATCATCATCATCATCATCA
>CM053582.1:577820418-577874131 GCA_028627135.1 Pseudochirops cupreus
CACCATCATCATCATCACCATCATCATCATCATCATCATCACCATCATCATCATCATCATCGTCTCGCCAACTCCAGATTGCTTTGATGATTACTGCTTTATAATATTATTTGAAATCTAGACTTGCTAGTCCGGCTTCCTTCATATTTTTTCATTGATTCTCTTCACATTCTTGACTTTTTGTTTTCCCAGATGAATTTTGTTATGACTTTTCTAGCTCTAGAAATAATTCTTTGGTAGTTTGTGATGACACTTAATAAGTTAATTAATTTAAGTAGTGTCATTATTTTTATCATATTAGCTTGATGTAGCCATGAGCAGCTACTATTTTTCCAGTTGTTTTGATCTTTCTTTATTTGTGTGAAAACTGTTTCATCACTGTGTTAGCATAATCCCTGGGTTTGTCTCGGCAGGTAGACTCCCACGTAATTTATATTGTCTATAATTGAATGGAATTTCTCTTTCTATCTCTTTCTGCTGGGTTTTATTGGTAGAATAAGAAATGTTGGTGATTTGTGGGGTTTATTTTATATCCTGCAACTTTTCGGATGTTGTTAATATTTTAGCTAGCATTTTTTTAGTTGATTCTTTAGGATTCTCTAAGTATACCATCATATTTGAAAAGAGTGATATGGTTTTGTTTCTTCGTTACCTGTTTTCATTCCTTTTTCTTGTCTTACTGTTATAACTAGTATTTCTAATACAGTAGTGAATAATGGTGGTGATACTGGACATCCTTGCTTCAGTCATGATTTTATTGGGAAGGCTTCAGGTGTATCCCTATTACAGATAATGCTTGCTCTTGGTTTTAGCTAGATACTACTTATATTTAAAGAAAAACTCCATTGATTCCTGTGGGCTTTTTTAGAGGAATGGGTGTTATATTTTTTCAAAGACTTTTTCCACATCTAAGAATACAATCATTTAATATTTATTTTGTTATTAATATGGGCAGCTATGCTGCAGCCTTGCATTTCTATATAAATTTCACCTGGTCATAGAGTATGACATTTGTGATATGTTGCTGTAATCTCCTTGCTAACATTTTATTTTAAAATGGCATCATTATTCAGTAAGGAACTTGGTCTGTAGTTGTCTTTCTCTGTTTTTGCTCTCTCTAGTTTAGTTATCAAAACCATATATGTGTCATAAAAGGAATTTGGAAGGTCTAATTCTTTACCTATTTTTTCAAATAGTTTACATAGTTTTGGGATTAATTGTTCCTTAAATGTTCAGTAGAATTCACTCGCAAATCCATCTCTTGAGGACTTCTTAGAAATCTCATTGATGACTTGTTCAATTTCTTTTTCTAAGAGAGGATTCCCTAAGTATTCTTCCTGTTCAACCAGTCTTCATACCCACTCAGATAGAATCAGTTTCTTTTTTATGATGCTATTCAGTGCTCCCCACATCCAGTGCCTTCTGACTCTCTTTCTGAGGAAGATATTTATGACACAGATGTGAGGCTCTTCTGTACCATTGTCCCCACAATCTCTTCTTCCTAAACTGTGTTCTCTGTTTTTCACTGTTCTCCACTGGGCCTACCTTTGCAGTGAATTCTCCAAGTATTAAAGAGTATGTTGATTTAAATTCATAGTATCAGATCTAGTTCTTTGTGGAATTTCTATGTCTCTTTATCATTTGCAATATGTGTTGAAATGTATTTTGTTGAAATTCTTTGTATAGTAGTTTTTTCCAAGTGCTTTTCCCAAGTGCTGCAATTAAAGGCTGACCCATTTTTTCATGAAATATTTTTGGCCATAGCCTTTTGAGGCTTGGTGAGTCCAGTCCTACCAGCTCCATTTTATTTGCTTCTTCAAAGGAAAGCTGAATGCTACCTCTTCATTTAGTTGCCAATTCTCTTTGTTTTCTGGTTTCATTTTCATTGAGAATGTCAAGACTGAGACCATTCTATTTTTCTAGTCAGATGTTCACTCATTAGTCAGGTAACAGCTAAGTTCATGTTTGTAGACAGAAAAGAAGTGTGATTTTTAGCTTCCTCTTCCCTTCTTTACCTATCCATGTTTTCCACCATTCTGCCACCATCACTGCTGAAGCTCCAAGTAGTCACACTGGTTGTGATTGTCTTGTGTTTTTCTTTGCTTCATCGGTTGCCATAGCCAGATAAGTCATCACCTCAACAACAACAACAAAAAAGCCAAGTCTCAAGGAGGTGTGAATTTAGGGATGAGGCTACTAAGTGTAGTTTGGGATGTAGTGAACGTGAGGTGCCTGTGGGACAGTGATAGCACCAAAGCTTCAAGAAAGCAGGGACTATCCATACTGGTCTTTATCTACCTGTGACCTAACACAGTGCCTGGCCCCCAGGAGTCCTGTAGTAAATGCTTGCTTATTGATTGACCAGCAGAGGCAACTGGCAATATAAGATTACATCTGGAGGGGGAGAATGAAACTGGGCATATAGTCTGGGGAGTCGTCTGAGCTTGGATGGTAATTAATCCCATTGGCCCAAATGAGATGACCAAAGAACATAGGAAAGGATCTTCAAAAGTGTGAAGACAGAAGAGGACCAAGACCAGAATGCTGGAGATGTTGGCTTGTAAAATAAAACACACCCAAGAGGCAGAAATTATCTCAGATTAGGGAGTTTACTGATTGTCGTGTGCAGTTGCCAGAATGAAATCATGTTGCCTGAATACATGTGTTTAGGTAGACTGTGAAAAAGACTATAAAATTCTCCTCAATTGCCCCAGTTTTTATATCCTCAATCAAACAACTTAGGTTTCTTCTCTTGAAGCAACCATTGTTCCCCATTTGACATAATATTCATGCAACTATTTTTTATTGGAACAGATCAGAGACACTGTTTTTGAGAGCATCCAGCATTCTCCTGTTCAAGCAATCTTGCCATTTATCCATAACTTTATTGCCTTCTTTTTCTGTTTTGTAACCTTGTGAGTCATCAAGAATTATTTCCCTCATTATAGCATTCTGTTACAGCCATAAACAAAATTTAACCCTTCAATTCCCCAATTGGAAGCTATTGATCACCTTACAATTTTTAACAGTTCCCAAAGCAGTATCAATCTGAGAAGAAATGATATGCTCATCATGGAAGAGATAACAGGTCCATAACAGACAGAGAATGAATACAACAAGCAACATTACAACAGAGTAAATGAATCCAATATTGCTTTAGCTTTAGGGGTGCCAAAGCCTCTGCTAGCCCTGTGCTCTGTTCCTTCAGGTGTCTGGTGAGTGCCATTTGTGCATCTCTCAAGCATCTCTGGATCAGGGTAGCCTTGTGGAGCTATTTCTTTGCCATATTTGGGCTTCAGGTCACTTATGGAGACTCTCTAGGTAAATCTGCTAAAGCTTACTAATGATAGAACTTAATATAATTTAAGAAAACCTGACAAAATCTGATCAGAATGGTCCCCCAGTAATTAATTCATATGATAAAAACCAGTGCAGACCTTATGGAGCTGCCCTTATAAACAGCAGAACTTTAGGAAGAACATCAAACTAGGCTGCCCAGAGAGGTCTGATTTTTTTAATACATTAGAGCAATCAGAAGGGCTTGAACACCGCAAAAACAAGACTCATTTTAAACAAAAATGGCAGATACAGCCAACATGGTTAGAGAGATTTGCTGTGAAGTGAAGAAAGGACGTGGTTGTGACGACATCGAGACTTTTCTTCCAAGCTGAAGCCCAAGGGGACAGAGTCATTTATCATTAAGATAAAGCATCCTTAGGTCTGTATGATTTCAGATAAGAGTCGAAGTTCACTTTTTGTAACAGCCAATTGTGCAGCAAAATTCCACATTATTCACAGGATATTGTACTCAGTATCAGAATTAACTGGGTGGGAAACATTGCTGTTCAGAAAGGAAGTAACACAATGTGGAAACTAACTCAAATGGATCCTGCCATTACTTTGTGAGGCCATCATCTCATCCTTCTCAGGCACAGACATCTACCTGTAACAGTCCTCAGATCATACACACTTTGAACAGTTTGTGGCACTTTCTTTGAATGATGGATTACTGACTTAATGGTAATTCAGACAACTGTACCTGAAATTCAAAACTCAGAGCAATACCTAATTATAGTCCCAAGAGATTTTACCTCAAATAGCAAGTTTCACTAATCCCAACTTAGGGGTAGGTACAATTATTATTATCTCTCATGTTGTTGCCATAACTACTAACAATGAAAAGTTTACCAGGTCTTTCAAAAAAAATCAATATCCTTTTCTTCTTTTTTTCTTTAGTTAAAATTCACCCTGGGGGAAAAATCAATTGTTAGAATTATTTTTAAAAAATCACATCCTAGAATTCCACATTGATAATGGATATATGACAATTTGCTCAAAACCCAGGAAAACGCAGGCTCCTTACTGTAAGCCTCCAGACTAACAGACATCCATCCCTTAAGATATTGTATATTAACCCCCTAAGGCAAAAGTAAAATTTTAAGATAAGTCTGTTGAGACTAACTTGATTCACAATGTAGCTTCAATATATACTATTCCAGGTATAATCTCATAAGTTTCTTAATCACAAATTATCATATAAATCATTTCTATATGATAAGCAGAATTATAAGTCTTTCTCCCCTCACATTTTGGTGGTGATTATGAAGGAAGAAGGGACCCAAATTTCTCAGTAAGTCAATTCATTATTATAGAATTTCACAAGATTTAGCAAGCACTTTCACCGGGCAGATAAGATTCTATGACGTTGCCCAAATTGAAAGTCCCAAGGAACCTGGGAAATTTACAGATGAGATTTTATAAGGTCATTTTAAAAAATATTTTTCCCACACAATAAATAATTCTTATTTTTAAAGCAAAATATATGATAGGTTTTAACATTATGATGATATAATTAATAATTTCATAGCACATTATCAAAATAAATTAATTTCTAATGATATAATTGCATCATCCTCTTAATGGTATTTCTCAGAAAGTACTTACCAAAAATTCACTATATCATAAAAATTAGAAACATGTTAATAACATAAACTTGTGGTTTATAAGGGCGGTCAATGAACAGTCATAATACACGAGGACAAGAAACTGCCGGACAGAAGACAGTATATGGTTGAACATGTGCACTCCAAAGTCAAGACTGAAGGGAGCAAAGTGAGACTCAAGCGGGGATGGTGGCCTAGGCAAGGAGGGAAGGGTGGAGGGGCGACAGTCACCGAAAAGATAAAGAATAGGTGTTGGTAGAGAGAAGCAGAGAGAAAGATAGATGAGCAGGAGGTGAAGATCAGACAGGAGAATTTCAAAGACTAAAATCATGGAGGAAAATGCAAATGATGGTGGAAGCCAAGGTACCACCTGCCACTCCTGTGGGAGGCTGAGGAGGTAGGAAGATGAATGTCCTGGGAGGGTGGGGAGTTGGGAACTGAGAGGCACCTGAACTGGAGGAGAGAGCAAAGAAAAGATTGTCCAGCAAAACTCCTCAGTCATCTCTACATACACTGCTTTCTAATCACCTTTCCCCTACTCCTGTACATACAAAATTCATTTTAGAAGTCTGACATCAGGGCTTGGCATTCATTCCCATTACATTTTGTTTTGACTAGATGAATGTATGTTTACTACATTTTCTATCACTCTAGAGACTTTTTGCATGAAAATTTTGATATTCAATGTGATTTTGAAGGTGAATTCTGATATATGGGTTTCTCTCCCCCTTCCCCACCAATAGAGTGACCGGCTTCTGATCAAAGGTGGGAAGATAGTCAATGATGACCAGTCCTTCTATGCTGACATATATTTGGAAGATGGCTTGATAAAGTAAGTTTCTATGAAAACATACCTATGTAACTTGCAGCCATAGATTGTTTTGCAGTCAAAGTAATTGTAAGAAAATCTCATCCCCTCTCCCCCGACATACTTCTGTCACTGGGTCATGTTATCTGTACATAGAAATTTGGAGAAAGATGCCAAAGAGTTGCAGGCTTCTTTAAATGTCTGAAAGGAAAATATGTAAGATTTTGGCTGAAATGCAAAAGTCTGCTTTCCTAGTGAGTTTGGAAAAAAAAAAAGATGTTTGGACTTCTGATTAGTGAGTAGACACAGGGTTCAGTGGGAAGAATTCTGGATTTGGAGTCAGGAGAGACCTAGATTTAGTCCTGATGTAGGCCAGTCACTTAATCTCTGCATGCATCAGTCCCTTTATGCATAAAGAAAAGTGAAAACATGCACCCCCCCCCCCCACATGTGTGTGTAGAGCACTTAAGCAGCCAGGGAAGCCAATTCAGTCATTCAGTTTAATTAGTACTTAGTGGTAAGCAAGCCAATGAAGCTGAAGCCATGAGCCAATTGAAGAAAAAGCAGGCGGTGCCATGATCAAGGCTAGAGGAACCATAACCATTGCAACCATGCCGCCCCTTCAGACTGCAGTGAAGGGGACCCAGGACAAGATGCTCAAGAGCAATAGCATCAGGATAGTGGGCCTGCCTCTAGCCCACCTCCTGCCCATCTGTCAGTGGCAATGGAGCAGCTGCTGTGGAGACATGGCCCCAGAAACTGCTTCCCAGGGATTGGGAGCGAGAGGAAGGCTGTGAGCCACCAGACAAACTCCTTTAGAAATGAAGGAGAAAGACCTGAGGGCCAGGAGGTGATCAGCATGGACAGGAGGACCCTCCAACCTCAGTGAAGGAGGGTATGGAAATGACTGTGATGGCTTCTGGCCCCTGCTCCTCGTGGGCTAGTGTGTTGGGAAGCATGGGAGCAGATGCGTGCAGTGTCACAGAGGGTGGCCAGTGTCTTCTGCGGCAGTCAGGTTTCTATGGTTGCAGTGAGAGAAGGCACTTGAGACAAAGAAGTCTAGTATGCGGTGTATGTGCTGTGAAAGTGGCTTCCAGATGGTGCTAAGGAAGGGAAGAGCATAAAAATCTTGGGACAGAAGGATAGGACTGACATGGGCAATCATGAAAAAGCAGGGACAGAGTAGGGGCAGAGGGTGTTTGCCTAGGCAATGTGTAAATGAAGAGAAGGGAAAGAAGAAAGGGGAGGGGGAGAGGAAAAGGGAGGGAAAGGAGGGGAAGGAAGAGGAGGAGGAGGAGGAGGAGGAGGAGAGGAGGAAGAGGAGAAAAGGAAAAGGAGGAGGCGGAGGAGAGTTGGTTGGTCAGGGGACCACAGGCTCCCACAGAAGTGCTGGCTCAGTCCCATATGGGAGACAAATGAAGCATTTAATTCATCATGAACTGTATGCTAGGCAATGCACACTGTCTGGGATACAATACAGTCCCTGCCCTCCTCCCCCAAGACAATCTCTGAGCTCAAAGAGTTTAAATTCTAATGGGAGCCAATAGTCCCCAAAGGGAGGCTGGGCGGATGTCTGAATTCATCCACTTGTGGGAGGGAAGCAGGGGGAGACAAGCTCCTTGACCTGGGCCTGTCCTGGGGTATTGGGAGGTCTGGAGAGGGAGGCCCAGAGCCTTCTCCTCTGAGATGATGGGGCTGGAGGCTTCCCGAATCCTCTCTAACCAACTAGGACAGCACTGCCTTTGGCTACCTCTGTGGGGGAGTGGTCCCCACCACCAGGTTCAAAGCCAGGGGGCAGGGACTGAGTGGCTGGGCCTGGAGGATGGTCTCTCACTCCCTGTGGTCTGGAGTCTCAGCCCAGAGGTCAATTTGTAGTCAGTGAGGCTGACCTGGAGTCTGAGCTCTACCAGTAACTGCCTGGGTGACCTTGGAGAAGTCCCTCACCCTCTCTTTGCAGGAAGGTCTCTGCTCCTTCCTCTAGCTCTGATTCAAGGATCCTTCATTCAGTGGCCCCTGCTCTCTGGCAGGTTCTGCTCATGATCTGCCCTGAGGATTGGGTTTCTGTCCTCTGAAGATAGCCTCACCCAGTAAAGAGAAGCTTCCTTAGGGGAGGGGGGAGAGCTGCCACAGGGCCTCAGGAAGCTGCCTTCTGAAGGCATGATGGAGGCCAGCCTAGCTTGGCAGAGGATATGCCCACAGCACAGCTGCAGCCTCTTGACTGGCAGTGTTTTGAAGAAGTCAGGCAGGAAACATGTGAGCAATGGCGTGTTGATTCCTACCCTGGGAGGAAAGCAGATTTTGTTGAGGGAATTTTGGTTAAGGTTCGAAGTCCTGACCTGAATGAACAGAGACCAGAGTGTCTGGGAAAGCAGCTCGGCCTCATGCGCAGGGTTGGGGCTGGAAGTCAGGAGCAGCTGAGTTTGGACTCTTCTTCAGACACTTCCTAGTTCCATGATCCTGGACAAGTCACTTAACTTCTGTGAGTCTCAACTTTCTCACCTGTAAAATGGGGATGATGACATCATGTGCTTCCCAGGTTTCTTGTGAAGAGCAGACGAGATGGTGCACGTGAGGAGCGTGGCCGGCCTGAGAGCACTTTGGAGACACTGTTTCCATTGTTGCTCTGGCCATGGCTCTGCATGGAGATGGGAAATGTAGTTCCCTGCTCTGCAGGATGTGCAGGAGGTGGGACAGGAGGAGGCGCAATGGGATTTCTGAGGCCCTAGAGAGCCAACACCTTTGGCCTCCTGGATTCCCAGAAGATCTCGCTCCCACCAGTACCACCGTCACAGTCCTTCTGTGTGGAGCCTAGGAGACTCTGGGTAGCTGGCTGTTTATAACCAGAAGTCTCCACATTTTTTTTCAGACAAATTGGAGAAAACCTCGTTGTTCCTGGTGGCATCAAAATTATTGATGCATATGGCCTTCTGGTCCTGCCGGGTGGGATAGATGTCCACACACGGCTTCAGGTCTCTGTTATGGGGATGAACTCTGCCGATGACTTTCATCAAGGCACCAAGGCTGCCTTAGCAGGAGGAACCACCATGATCTGTGAGTATATGTGCATGTGTACACCTGTGTGCATGCTCCTGCTCTGTTGTGGTGGGTCCTCCTCATAAACTTACCCCTCCTGTGAACTTCTTCACTTCTGAGGGCCACACAGGTCTTCCAGTTGCCCAGATACTTGCTCTTGCAGTCACCCTCAGCTCTCTCTTTTCCCTCTCTTCCCACATCTAAAGAGTCACCAAGTCTTGCTTACTCTGCTTGACCTCCCCAACATCTTCATCTGTCCCCATCTCTCTCATCCTGTGGCCCGGCCTCTGTTTGGACCCTCATTGCCTCCCATCTGGGCTACAGTAGGAGCCACCTAACTGGGCTCTCCCTGGGCTCTTCCCTCACCCATCCATAGGTCATCATGGGCTGCAACTCTAGTTCCTTAGTCCGCTGCTAAGGAAGTGGGAGGGCCAACCTTCAGATGAATCTTCAAAGTGAATTAGGAAGATGCAGAAGCCCATTGCAGGCTCATTTTCAGCTTGTATTCTAAGCTAATCCTAAGACAGAGGTTGCCAGGTGTTATCTTCTCAGCCCTCTCACTCATACATCCTTGGGCAGCTAGGTTTGAACTTGCCTTCTCATGAGGACACATTCTGTTCTCCATGGGCCCTAAAAGGCTGCTGAACCTGAGAGAGACAGAGAGCGTGCCCCGACCAGAGGGCTGTCACCTTCTTGTTGGGGCAGAGCCCCAGATGGAAAGCTTGTTCTGCTGCAGAGCGTTTAGCTTTTGACCTGCAGAGATGTAACAAACTCCTTGCATTTGGCTGCAGACGTCCCACCTTTCTATACTTCATGCTCCTAGGATTAAGCCTCAAGGAGTCAGACAGACCCATGGAAATTAAGCAACAGGTTAAAAATTTGGAAAAAAAATAAACCGGGTGGAGCAGATCCTGGAACAGAGTAGAAGCCCCCAGTAACAGCCTCAGGGCACTGCTTCTGGTGAGCTCTATCCCATCTGGCTTCCTGGCCAGTAGCCAGACCTCCCCTTTTAGCACAGAGATAAAAGCCCTTCTAGCATGCCTCCTCTCAGAAGCTGGCTGAGCCAGCAGCAAACACAGCTTCCTTCTGTGCTAGGTCCCTAACCCCAACCCTGACTGGAACGGTGATGGGCATGAGGCTGACAGCCACTGGGGTGCTTCCTCTTACAGTGGACCATGTACTCCCGGAGCCCGGAGTGAACCTGCTTATCGCCTACGACCGGTGGCGAGAAGCTGCAGACAGTAAATCGTGCTGTGATTACTCCCTGCACATGGACATCACCCGCTGGCATGAGAGCCTCCGGGAGGAGCTGGAGGCCTTGGTGAAGGACAAAGGTGAGAGTGTCTGCTGCAGGTGGATGTGGTCAGTGCCTCTGGGGGCACTGTATTCACTGGGCAGAGCCCCAGAACGGTCCCATATCTGAGGAGCTGTCCAGCCCAGGTGCATGCTGCCAGGAAGACTCAAGGAAGTAGAGTTCCTAGACTGAGATTTTCCTCACTTTACAGGAAGGAATCAGCAGTTGAATATGGCTCCATCCCTCTGAGAACTGGGTGCAGGCCAGAGATAAGCACTCACTCGTCAGTGCCCATGCCAGAAGAGCCAGCCCTCCCCACTCACAGGCAGCTCTGGCATTGGCAGCTGAGCCCTGAAGGGAGCTTTGAAGAGGTCACCCCTAGGAAAAGGCATGCGGCTAGTTCTTTTTCAGTGGGGCACTAGGAAGTTGGTGAAGTTCCTATGTTCTTCCTTGAGTCTTGGGGATTTGGGTCTGTCAGGGCCTCACAGGACAGAGAAGGGGCCAACGTGAGACTTGGCACCTCCATGTTTCTTTCTACTGAGCTTTTATCCCTTGCTGCCAGAACTGCTGGAATGACTTTAAAATGCGCCCCTGAGGTTCTCAGGCCTGATAGGGCCCAAGGAAGAGGGCCTGCTCTATGGGCCTTTG
Organism: Pseudochirops cupreus; assembly: GCA_028627135.1. Lineage (NCBI taxonomy): Eukaryota > Metazoa > Chordata > Mammalia > Diprotodontia > Pseudocheiridae > Pseudochirops > Pseudochirops cupreus. The sequence continues at coordinate 577,831,145 of CM053582.1, forward strand.
CAGCCCAGCCTAAGTACAATTGTGAGCTGCAGGGAGAAAGCGTCCAGCATCCCCGCAGACTGGCTCGTCCAAAATAGAGCCCTTAGACACCAGCTCCCGGAGGGCAAAGGCCATTTTCTTTTTGGTTTTGTATAGTCTGTGCCCGGCAGGGGGACTGTTACCTAGGAGGCACAATGGCAGATATTAATTTCCTTGAATGCTTATTCAATTGTTACCTGAATAAATGGAGACCAAATCTTCAGATCTCTTTCTGTCAGGCAGCAGGCCCTGGGAGGAAGCCTTAGCTGTGAGAGAAAAGACCACCTCTTCCACAGGTTGCTTTGGGGGATTCTGGGAGGGCCTGCTGTCCATGCCTGGTACCTCAAGGGCATACACTGACTACTTCCCTGGGCTCAGGTACTAAAGTGAGATGCAGATATGTTACCTGGGAGAGGAAATAGAGGATGACTTTATCATTCATTAACACTTTATCATGAATTAGGAATGTTGTTTTTTAATGCTGTTATACAGGAATGTATAGATTGTAAAAGTTCAAAGCCTAATGTGACAATCCTTTGTATACCAATATCATGTGAATGAATCATGATCCCCATGGAATTCCCTACTCCTCCTCTTCCAAGAAGTAATGAGACTCACTGGAATGAAGTTTGGCTCCCAGCTCTGCCTTGGCCCCCACTTACCTAGCAAAAAGGGAATAGTGTTTAGTTTTTTCACTTCATTAGATCTGAGTTCACAGGAAATCTTCCCCCACAAAATGTATGGATCTCTCAGCCTGTAGTGTCCACTTCAATTCATTGAAATACAATGCGGTTGATAGTTGCTGCCCCCCATACTTTTGGGGTCAGTACCCTAAAGGAGACCATCCAAATCCAGGCAGAAAACTTAGCACTGCCTCCTGTGTCTTGCTTGAGGTCCTAAGAAATTAGGCAGGGCAAAAAGAAGGCAAGCAGAGAGCCTAAACCAGAATACTTTGAACATCCTTATGGTGGCATTCAGGTTGGGTGTTTAGAGGAGTGTCCATCCAAAGAAGGAATTCCCTGGGCCTACTGGCTGCAGACTGAGAGGAGTAGAGGATATGGGCAGTGGAGCCAGGGGGCAAGATTTGCTCAAATGGATGAGACTGACAAAATGGAGCTCCATCTCTAGTCCAGATTTCACAGGGCTCATGACTGGGAAAATCTCAGTCCCCAGGACCTCATGCTATGGCCAGCATAGGTGTGAGCTGAGTTATTGAAGGACAATCATGTTCTGCTTGGTCTCAGATGGCAAAATGAGGAGCAACATGTATAAATTAGAAGAAGTCATCTCTAGCTTTGATATCAGGAATCATTAATAAGAGTTTAGAGCTGTCCACATGGGTTGCCTCCAAAGACAGTGGGATCCCACCCTCTTGAGAGGTTCTCAAGCCAAGATTGCATGAGTAGCCTCTGATGTAGTGAGGAGGTACTCATTTAATGGCTGGACAGATGCCCTCAGAGCTCTCCTACTCTGAAATTTTGTCTGGCCCAGGTTCTTTCTGATAGAAAACCCATCAGGTGACCCTAAAATCGACCTCCTTGACTTACTGAAAATGAGTGACTTGTTCTTTTTGTGTCACTTTCAGGTGTGAACTCCTTCCAAGTTTTCATGTCCTATAAAGACAAATACCAGTGTACTGATGGCCAGGTAAACTTCCCTTCAAGTATAACTAGGCAAAGGAAGAATGTTACTAAGATATTTCTGGGTGAGGTCTCCATGTGTAAAAATATACTGTATTCTTTTTTCCCTTTTGCCAGATGTATGAGATTTTCAGCATCATCCGAGAACTGGGAGCCATTGCTCAAGTTCATGCCGAAAATGGGGATATTATTGCTGAGGTATTGATTTCATTGAGAAGAACACCTGGTCAAATAAGGATGGATTGACCTGACTGACTGACGATGAAAACATAAGGGCTTTGTGTTTTTGTCAGGCCACTGACAACTTTAACTCTGTGTGTGTGTGTGTGTGTGTGTGTGTGTTTGTGTGTGTGTGTATACATAATATAAAACATACTCTGGCTCCTTATCTCTGGTGACTATACCAGGCCTTTTTTGCTAGCCTCAGTCTCCAAGCAGGAAGACACACTTGCCTCTTGACTGAATGATGAAGCCATCTGACTCAAGCACCTGCCACTACCCTTGTCCCCATCTCAGGGTCTGACTTCCCTTTACCAAGGCAAACCTCTACATCTGTGCTCTTCTAACTCCTTTCACGTCATCCTGGCCTTCCTACTGGAGCCTTTCCCTACTCCTATGAGCATAAAGGAGTCTGTTCTATAACCTCTTCCTTTACTCTGCTGTCCACTCAAATGCCCTGTCTCTCCCTCCTCTCTGTCTCTCTCTCCTGCCTTCTGTCCTCTTCCATACTTCTTTAGACACCCAACTGTCTTCCTCCACTTGCAGCCAAACCACAACCTAACCCCTTCTTTGCTCACCTTCAAAATAACCTGCTCTCTCCCAAATTATTCATAACCTCCTGCTAGCCGAATCTAATGTCCCTCCCCCCATTTGATGGCACCTCAGTAGCTGACACTTTTAACGACTCCCTCCTTCTTTATTCTTTCCTCAAGTGGCTTCTTTGGACCTACTACTTCCCTGAAGTACTCTGACCTGTCTGGGGAATCCCCTCTGAGTTCTTTCCTCCTTTATTGACTCACCTAATTAGAATGGGGGCAGCTAATAGACTCAGTGGATAGAGCACCAGGCCTGGAGTCAGGAAGAACTGAGTTCAAATCTGGCCTCACACACTAGTTGGACAAGTGACTTAACCCTGTTGGCCTCAGTTCCTTATCTGGAAAACGAGCTGGAGAAGGAAATAACCAACCACTCCAGTGTCTTTGCCCAGAAAACCCCAAATGTTTGGGTCATAAAGTCAGACATGACTGAAATGACTGAACAACAACAACAACAAATCTTAGACTGGAAACTCACTGAGGGCAGGGATGATCTGGCTTTTCCATTTGTATCCCCAGATCTTGGAACACAGTTTGACCCTTGACACTTACCATAATAAGTGCTTAATTATAAACAGAGGCAACTAATAATAAAGAGGCATGGGGCAGCTAAGTGGCACAGCAAATAGAGCACCGACCCTGACCTGAGTTCAGATCTGGCTTCAGACACTTGACACACTTACTAGCCATGTGACCTTGGGCAAGTCATTTAACCCCAATTGACTTGCCTTCCCTTCTAAAAAAAAAAAAAGGCAGCTAGGGAGGACACAAAGTGTTGTGCCTAGAGTCAGCGAGACCTGAATTCAAATCCACCCTCAGACACTTACTAGCTGTGTGAACCTGGGCAAGTCACTTAATTGATGCCTCAGTTTCCTCATCTGTGAAATGAGCCAGAAAAGGAAATGACAAACCATATGTTTGCCAAGAAAGCCCCAAATAAGGTCATGAAGAATCAAACACAACTGAAACAGCTGAAGTGACTGAGTAACAACAAACCTCAGGAGGTGTTCTAACTCTCATTGGAACTACTCTAAAACCCAGGAGGCTAAGCTTCTTGGGGCTGATTTCTAATCCATCAGGTGTTTCTGACCGTTCCTGAGACTGCTCTAGAACCGTGGACAGCACCAAAATCTTGTAGGCACTAATGCCTGGGACAAGATCTCCCAGCGCTTCCTTCCCACTTTAAGGCATAAAGTTAACTAGGTGCTCTACTATTTACTGGGGCTGCCCCAGGACTATGCAGAGAAATAGAAATTGGATAAGAGTTTAGGAACACTGAAACACACTCTAAAAAGTATCTCAAGAGGAAGTTCAAACCTTAGGAAGCACTAGCAAGGGGGAAACCTGGTATTCACAGAGTTGCGCTCCATTTTCAAAGCACTCACAGTTTAGAATAGGAAACAATAAGTATTCCACTCCCTGGAGCCTTGAATTGGAGGGTTGGTCTTGGAGACAGGGAAACCTGGGTTCAAATCTGTCCTTGGACACTTACTAGTTGTATGACCCTGGAGAGTCATTTCTGTCCCAGTCTCCCTAGTTGTAAAATGAGGGAGTTGAATTCAACAGCTTCCTGACTTTTAGAGCAGTCCCAATAAGGTTAGAACACCTCCTGGGTTTAGAACCTGATGGAGCAGACGATGTGGATCTCCTGTGTCCTGGACAATAGTTCAGTACACAGGAGGACTGAGTTTTCAGCTCAGATGGCCCCCGAAGGGAGTTCTACATCATGGTGGCTGAGATGCCAGTGCATAGAGCACTGTCCTCATACCAGCAGCTAGATCTGCCCTTCCCAACACAAAGGAGCCTTCTAAGAAAGACTTCTGGGGGCCAACACTGCATTGATTCTTAGTTGCTTACAGCCAAGTGAAACTCTCCTTTTGGCCGCTGGCACTCTGGGGAGATGCACTGTATGAGGCAATGGAATGGATTCTATGGATTCTATTCTATGATCCCAGACCAATGATCTGATTATTAAAGCTTTGTCAATGGGGCCTTTGGGTGCTGATACTTGAGTGTGAAAAGTAAGAGGAATGCTAGACTTGGAAGCCAAAGACCTGGTTTCCAGTCCTCTCTCTAATCCACACTTGCTGTGTGACCTTAGGAAATCACTTTGTGTCTCTGGGCATGTTTCCTCATTTGTAAGAGAGAGAGACAATGATCCTTGTATTGCTTCCTCCATGGGCTTGTTGCAAAAGAAAGGACTTTGTAACTCTTAGAGGCCTTGATAGGAGTTGTGATGGTCCTTGAATGTACACACTAGGGATGTACACACTAGGGATGCATGCACTGGGGGATGCACTCATTAGGGATGCACTCACTAGGGATGTGATCAGTGAGGATGCATGCACTAGGGATGCACCTACTAGGGATACGTGCACTAGGGATACATGCACAAGGCTGAGATTTGGGAAAACTGAGCTCTCCTGGCTCTTCTCTTATCAGCTGTGTGACCTTGGCTAACCACATCACCTATCTGGGCCTCACTGCCCTCACTGGGAGAATCCACTGCCTCTTGCCTACCTACTTTGGTAACAGTATCATGTCTATTGGGAGGGTGAGAGCAAGTTCACCTTTGTAAAAGTGTGCCACATGGTCAGACACCAACACACTGCATTGTCCCTCATGTCCTTATCCCCCCGAAACTTTCCAAAGACCTTTTTACAGATGCACAGTGTGTGATGGCACACTCCTTAGTATCAGAGACTTTAGATCTGGGAAGGAATTTTAAAGCCCACTTATTCTAACTCCTTTCCCATTTACCAGATGAAAAAACTGATTCCCAGAGTGGTGAAGTGATTGTCCAGAATCACTCAGCCAGGAAAGAGCTGACTCAGGACTTAGCCCCAGGCCTCAGTCTGCCTTCTCAGCTACTCCTGCGAATTCCTGTTTAGCCTTTTGCCTGCTCCACATTCCTATCTGGGTTCAGAATGAATTTAAGATAATTTTGGAAATGAAACAGAGTTAAACAAGATAATTACAACCAAGACAGAACAAAAGCTTACGAAAAGGACAAGAGGAAGAGAGTACTGGGAAGCTGGACAGTCAGTGACTCTGTGGCTGCTGAATTTGGTTCCAAGTTTTCTGGATGCAACAGGAAAAGGAGAAGTGTGGTTCTGTAGTGTTCCTTGGTTAAAAAGAAAGCACCCAGTACATAATGGTGAATGAGGACTTTGGTTCTTTCTCATCTGGCTCACCTAGTGGCCATTATGAAATGTCTCCAAACCCATTTGCAAAAGCCAGAAACACTCCAAGAGTCATTTCTTGGAAGAACATAGACTGCTTCACTTAGCGCAGGCACTGACTTTTTCAGGGCTCAGGTACTGTTACGTAGATTTCTGATGATCTAACAATGCAGAGACAGAGCTTGGTATCTTCTTTCTGGCTGATTTAGGAACAGAAGAGATTGTTGGAACTGGGGATCACTGGACCAGAGGGCCATGTTCTTAGCCACCCTGAGGAGGTAAGAGATAACTTCCTGTGTCCATCTGCAGAAATGCCAATACCAGTTCTCCGCCAGGGAATCAGCAGGGATTCCTTCCCTCGGGACTCTGACACTCACCTCACTTCTTTAATCTGATATGGGACTGACATTTGGTCCCATATCTGCAGCCTGAGACACCCAAAAAGATCTCTTTGGATCCTTTTCTCCCTGAGACATCAGTAGTCTAACCTCAGCAATTCCAGCCACAAACCCTGCCATTCCAGATCTTCACCAGCCCCTGGCTGCCCGTATTGGACTGGTTTGGGGCCTAGTCAGAAACAACACTTCTGCCCTTCCCCAGCCCTAGTGGAGCCTACCCTGAGCAGGGTTCACATACCTGGAAGTCCCAGTCAACCTACATCACAGGACTCCAGATGCTGAGAGGGAAATAGGGGATGGGTAAAACTCTTCCCTTCCCTGATTATACCAGACAATTAGCCAGAGCAGTCCCATACTTCCCTCTCCATGGGGATGGGGGGGGGGCAGTTGGTTTGCAGAGAAAACAGACCAGCCAGAAGGGTACTAGAACTCTCTCTCTTTGTCTCTGTCTCTCTGTCTCTGTGTCTCCCTGTATCTCTCTCTGTCTGTCTGCCTCTCTCTCCCTCCTCACCCTCGCCACTCTGTCTCTGTCTCTGTCTCTCTGTCTCTCTCTCTCTTCCTCTTTCTCTCTGTCTTTGTCTCTGTCTCTCTCTGTCTCTCTCTCCCTCCTCACCCTTGCTGCTCTCCATGTCTGTCTCTGTCTCTCTGTCTCTGTCTGTCTCCCTCCTTCTCCCTCTCTCTCTCCCCCTCCCTCTCTCTCTCTCTGTCTCTGCCTCTGCTTCTGTCTCTCCCTTTCCCTCCCTCCCTCTCTTTCTTCCTCTCTCCCTCCTTCCTTCCCTCCTCCCTCCTCCCTCTTCTTCCCTCTCCTCCTCTCTCCTGTCTCCCTCCTTTGACCAGGTGGAGGCAGAGGCTGTGTACCGGGCCATCACCATCGCCAAGCAGGCCAACTGCCCCCTCTATGTCACCAAAGTGATGAGCAGAGAAGCAGCAGACACTATCGCTCATGCCAGGCGCAAAGGTAAGGACTGATGTCTCTGTGGGCTGCAGCCAGCTTTCGCTCGCAGCCCTGCGTCCACAGAGAGCAGAGACCAAGTCATTGGAGGCTCTCTGCCCATCGGCAGCTCATCAGCCCCAAAGTCCAGCAGCTGCAGACAGATGGATGCTGGGCATTCCTTATACTGAAGGGAGCTCACAGCGATGAACCAATCAGTAAACGTTTATCTAGCATCTACTATGTCCCGGCTCAGAGAGGCCAAAGCCAGTCCCTGCCCCGAGGAGCCACCACGCACTGGAGGAGATGACACATGGCCCACTGTGTACAAAGCAAGCCCTAGACAGGGCAAAGGAGAGACAAGGACTAGAGAGAAGGCTCCAGAATGAAGAGGGTTTGGGAGAGGCTTCCTGCAGAAGGGGGGGAGTTCAGACTTAATGGAATCCGGGGGTGGGGAGTCAATTGTTGGAGCAGAGAAGGGAGAATTTCCAGGCCTGGGGATAGCCAGAGAGCAGGCCCCAAGCCCAGCGAGAGTCAGGCTTGCTTGGGGAACTGCCAGCTGGCCAGTATCACTGGATCTAAGAGAATGTGTCAGGGAGGAAGGGGATCAGAAAGGGAGGACCAGCAGTTAGGAAGAGCTTTGAATGTCAAACAACATTTTGTATTTGCTCCTGAGGCAAAAGGGACCTGCTGGAGTTTAGCAAGTAAACAAGTGACAGATGGCATATGTGCTTTAAGATAATTGTGGATTGGAGTGGGGAGAGACTTGAGGCAGGCAGACTGGGGGGAGAGGGAGAGCACCAGGACAGTAGTCCAGATGGGAGACCCTAATTCACATCTGTACCAGGATCGGGGCATAGAGAAGGGAGATGCTGCAAAGATGATGTCGATGGATTGGATGTGGGGATGGGAGTGAGAGAGAGGAATTCAGGATGACTCCTAGGTTGCCCATGATACTGAGAGGAGGCTGTTGACTTTTACAGGAATGGGGAAGGTTGGTCAAGGCAGTTTAGGGGTCAAAACAATGAATTCCATTTTGGGTCTGTCGAGTTTCAGATGTCTGCTGGACTCCCATGTGGAGATGTCTGAAAGGCAGCTGGAGATGGGAGGGTAGAGGCCAGCAGAGAGGATGGAGAAGGAGAGGGCATAATTAGAATCATCAGTGTAGAGATGATCATTAGATCCATGGGAGCTATGAGATCACCAAGTGAGACTTTCCTTTTATCCTTTTAAAATTTCATCTGGAGACAGGGTCAGACAGCATAGATTGAGAACTCGCCTTCGAAGTCAGAGTGCCCAGGTGTATGACATGTCCTAGCTGGACTCAGTCCTCCAGGCACTGAAACAAGACTTCATGTTACAGATGAGCAGCAGATCTACATTGGTGGACAGAGTTTACACACCAGGAGTTCTTCATGCTGGTGAAATCACAAGCCACCTTTCCAGAGCATCATTTGTACAGATTAGCTCTGTGTTCTAACCTGTGCAGATTTTTCAGAGACAAAGATCCAGTCAAGTTAGAACATGGAGCTGAACTTTAGTGAGCTAACCATCCCTTCCAGCACTATCATGGGCAAATTTGAGAGGCTGCACAGGACAGTGGAAAGAAGGACAGAACCAGTCTTACCTGTGTGACCTGGAGCAAGTTCTCACTTCAGCTTCATGGGCTCTTTTCCTCTGGTGTAAGATGAGGGAGCTGGGCTGGAAGTTACCTCCCATGCTAAATAGAAGCTCTGAATGCAAGAAATGTGTGCCTCTCCCTTTATCCAAGGCACTGACAAGACATGTTCAGAAGCCCAGGCCCAGACCCCTTCCCCATCACTGATGTCAAACCATTAATGGTGATTCTTTGGATCTGGCCACATTCTATGAATCTGCCCATTCCCTGTCCTGTGACATCCTGGTTAACATCTGTGTATTCTGTGGCCACAGCTAAATAATTGTGAGTTTTAGGATCTTGTCCAGAAAGGAAATCAGGTTGGTCTGGCCTGAGCTGCCTTTGGGGAGGCTGCTGGCTCTGGCAAGCCTTTGCCACGGGCTTCCTGAACTCTTCTGGCATTTTTCTGGGCTCCACAGTTGGCAACACTGACCTCTCATTGACACGATCTGTTTGCTTTGCTCTTTGAAAAATGAGAACAACCCTCTCCATTTAGCAGCCCAGCAGCATATTGTTCCCTTCCCATCATCTTTCATGGGCCACCTGCAGTGATTTAGCATTCCCACCCACCCCTCCAGCCTCTAGGAGTGGACTGGTTGGGCCATGGGACTTGAACTCGTAGTTGGTTGCTCTCCATGACCCTGTTTGGGGCTTTCTTGGAAAAGGTACTGGAGTCGTTTGCCATTTTCTTCTCTAACTCATTGCACAGATGAGGAAACTGAGGCAGACAGGGAGAAGTGACTTGGCCAGGTTGACGCAGCCAGTAAGCGTTGGAAACTGAATTTGAACTCAGGAAGATGAGTCTTCCTGACACTGTGTACTATGGCACCACCCAGCTTCCCAGGTGCTGTCTGACTATCACTTTATTCATCTTGGGTATAAACAGTCCTGGGGGGAGGGGGGCAGCTAGGTGATACAGTATATAAAGTGTTGGGCCTGGAGTCATGAAGACATGAGTTCAAATCTTTGTGACCTGGGAGAGTCACTTTACCCTGTTTGCCTGTTACTTTATCTGAAAAATGAGCTGCAGAAGGAAATGGCAGACCCCTCCAGTGTCTTTATCAATGGGATCACAAAGAGTCTGAACAACAAGGAAAAGTCTGCCCCCTTAGCTGTCCTTTGGCAGCCAAAGATCATTCTCCTTGACAGAGAAAAGAGAGGCCAGAGAAGAGACGAGCATTTTCTCTGCCATCAGCTCTCTCCCAGGGTCCGTTCCCCACAGGGCTAAGATCACTGTCCAGCAGAGATTTCAGATAAAGCCCAACCACTGTGTCCTCCATGAGCACCCGGCTAGCCTTCATCCAGTCCCAGGCTTAATGTTCTGAGGGTCATTGTCACACTGCCACCCCAAGGTTTTCTGCTCATTTTCTGCCATCTCACTGGCTTCTATTTTCTGAATGAAGCTCAGCCATTTCCGTTGGTCAGCGCCCTCATAGAGTGCTTACGTTGCCTTTTTCTGAATGCCGCATGATGGCCATTCAAATGTTTCTCTCCATGTCAGAGCTCAGCCTCCCTCCTGGGATCACTTCTCCTGAGGGCTCAGCTTCCTATCTCTGCTCTCTGAACTGTTGAAATCCACTCTCCCCTGTCAGGTGCCAGTCAACTGTTCCCAACTTTCTTTTTGTCTCGACACTTCAGTCCAGTCCAATAAACATTTATCAAGTGCCTTCTATGTGGCAGTCACTGGGGATGCAATTAATAAACAGACAGTCCCTCCCCTAAGGAGCTTACAGTCTAACGAGGGAGATAGCACACAAAAGGAGGCAAGAAAGAAGGGTGGGGAGACCCTCAGGCTACCCAGAGTGTGCGATGTCTTGGTTCATGGAACTGGAAGCAGGCAGAGCAGCAGATGCAATGTGCAGGCAGCTGAGGGTCCAGTGTCTGTCCTCTGTGAAGGAGGGCACTGGGAGGGGTGTGGTAGCCCACCCTTCACCTTCCACACTGAGGGCAGAGGAGACTGAGGCAGGTGGTGTCTGTCAAGGCATGGTGAGGACTGAACCTGGGAGCGGCATGTTATTGCCAGAGGTGAGAGCAGGCAGGGTAGCAGATGCAAGGTGGACTTTGGACTTCCTCTGATTATTCCTCCCCAGCAACAGTTCTCCTTGGTGAGTCTCCTACAACTTTGTATTTCTCATCTTTGAAAGGAAAAGTTCTAAGTAAAAGGAGAAATTGTTCATTTCTCTGCTTTTATAGAAGGAGGGACTTTAGCAGAAGTCGCCCATCATGCCTCTGGAGCAGGCTTGTCATGTTTTCCCAGTTCACCTCTCTCCTCTCTCTGCTCTGGTGGTCTGTAGACCGAGCCAGTGAGAAAGCCATTTCTTTTCAGCTTCACCCCGATGCTCCCTGCCCTGCTGCCCTCCTTCAGTGCTCCTTACCATCCAGTGCTCAATGCGCCCTCCTCCGTTTTAATCTCTCCAGCTTCTTCTTTTGGCTCCTCAATAATGTATGACTGCCCGGAGCTGTGTCGCCATCTCTGGTCTCACCTCACCAAGTTTAGTGACTCCTCCGAGGTCATGGTCAATGCCTTGCCCTTGGCTGGGTGGGTCACCTGGCCTGTGCTTCGTGCTTAGTGTATTTGTCTGAAGCCATGTGAGGCCCTGGGTTTATGATGCTCCCATCACAGTCAGTCAGAGGCCTAGAAATGAGACTGGTTGAGGGTAGCCAGGCTGGAGTACTCCCCCCTCCCCCACTGCCATGCTGGCTCTACCTAACTCCTGTCTCTGCTGCTCAGATGACTCTGGTTGTGTTTGGAAGCTCACAAAAAGAAGGATTCACTCCCCACCTCAACTCCCACCTTCCTCAGGGTGCAACTCCTTTGGGAAACTTTGTGCCCAGCCTGAAGGGATACTCTTGCCTGCTTTCAGGGACTGTTGTATATGGAGAGCCCATCACTGCTAGCCTGGGCACAGATGGCTCACACTACTGGAGCAAGAACTGGGCCAAAGCTGCGGCCTTTGTCACCTCCCCCCCAATAAGCCCAGACCCCCTGACTGCTGACCACCTCTCATCTCTGCTGTCAAGGTAAGGGCTAGTCCTGGGTACCTGAAGTCCTGTAGTTTTCATGCTCTTTGTGTGCTGTCCGCCATGACCCCTTCAGTGCCCAGCATTTCTGTGGGTGTACTTGGGAGCTGGAGACAGTGCAGACACGTCAGTGGGAGCCACAGAGATGAGCGTTGCCCTCTTCTGCGTGTGCCTCTTGTATATTGCCGCATGTGCTGGGCACTATGCCTGCTCACTCAGCACGGCCCAGTGCCAAGGCCATGTGGGCAATGGAATAGCCGCCCCTCTTTCCTGAGACTGGGCTAGACTGTGTCTAGACCTGAAGTCAGTCCTTGGCTCTCCAGGAAGGTGCTTAGCCTCCTAAGGAACACTCCCAGCCACAGACTGGAAGGCTGTTGGGACTGGCTGGGGCTTTAAGCCCACGTTTCACAAATGGGGAGCCCATAGCATGCAGTTTGGGAAGGTCCTTTACACAAAGCATAATAGCAGAGTTGAGACATAAGCTTAGGATCCTTCATGTCTCATCAAGGAAGCGGCATAGTCCAAACCCAAGGCTTGTTCAGAAAAGCAAAGCCATGGGGAGGAACCCTTAACATTTCTCATTTGTTCTCTTCCAGTGGCGACTTGCAGGCTGCTGGCAGTGCCCACTGCACCTTTACCACAGCTCAGAAAGCTGTCGGCAAAGACAACTTCACAATGATTCCCGAAGGCATAAATGGCATTGAAGAGAGGATGGTGATCATCTGGGAGAAATGTGTGGTAGGCTTCCCAAGTCCTGACTGCACAGCTCATCTGACAGCTGACAGAGACACTGAGGTAGACGGGAGGGTCCCCAGGGTCTGTCCCATCATGGCCATCAGGATGGTTCGGTTGGGTGTCTGCTGTTGGCAGCCTGTGGGAGGGGAACACACATTATAAACTTGCCTTTCTCGGTTCCTCGAACAGATAGAAGCATGCTCCCACACATGGTCCCACAGCAGACAGAACTGTTTATCCAGAGTGGTGCTTGGAACAGTGGGAAGCCCTGGGTTCAGGTCCTGCCTCTGACACAAACAGGCTGTGTAACCAAAGGCAAATTGCCAAACCTCCCAGTGCCCAGGCTGCCCAATGATGTGCCAGGTTAGAAGCAGTGGTTAGCCAGTTAGTTCACACACGGAGGCTCCCCACAGGACTGATGTATAGGTGTGAACAAGCCAGATGGAGGCGCTGGGAGCTGGGGAGAAAGGGAGCCAGAGCCATAGTTTGGGTTGACATCAACCTCAGCCAAACAGGATCGATTACTGGCAAACCCCCTGCCATCTGCTGCTCGAAGGGCAGCTGTGGGGGGCAGAGAGACCCTCAGATGGTGGCCTCACATGTGCCTTTCCAGCAAGAATAGTCCTAGAAGCCCAGAAGGCGCTGCTGGAGATGGCCGCCTCCCCACAGCTTCTCTTCCGGCCCTCCTCACCAAGAACGAGACTAAGGCCAGCGCAGCCAGCCCACACAAGCGGTCCGCAGCAGAGGTGCCTCTCTTTGGGGATCTGTGGAGATGTGGCCTGAGGATGTGGTCACCTGGCTGGCAGCCCATCCAGACTCAACGGGCCACTTCCTGCCCGTAGAAATGCTCTTTTTGGTTTTTAGGCCTCAGGAAAGATGGACGAGAATGATTTTGTTGCTGTGACCAGTACAAACGCTGCCAAGATCTTCAATTTGTACCCTCGTAAGGGACGGGTGGCCGTGGGGTCTGATGCCGACCTCGTCATATGGAACCCCAAGGCTGCCAATGTCATCTCTGCCAAGAACCACCACCTGGTAAGGGACTCAAGCCCTGCCCCGACCTTCTCCCCATCCTTGCCTCATGCCCGCTCCAACAGCAGGAGAGAAGAAATGCCCTGAGAGGGTGCATTGAGGGTGGCTGAGGAGCCAGCCCTCCTCAGCTGGGCACCGGGCTGGAGCCCTGCTCTGTGAAACAGGCAGAAGCAAAGCCACTGGCTCCCAGGGCCCCCAATACCATCAGGCAGCCTGTGCTGGTCACCAGCTGGCCCCGAGTCTGCAGAAAGAAGAGGAGGAGGAGGAGGAGGAAGGGTGGAGGGTGGTAGTAGTAGTAGTAAGTGTACTGGCAGTAATAGTAATAAGAATGTATCGCACGTACGACGTGCCAGACACCAAGCTAAGCACTTCACAGTCATGGTGTCATTGGATCCTCACAATCCTTCAGGGTAGATGAAGAAACTTAAACTATATAGGTGAAGTGACTGGCCCAGGGTCACATACCTAGTAAGTATCCAAGGCTGGATTTGAACTCAGGTCTTCCTGACTCCAGGTCCAGTGCTCAGGACACTGTGGCATCCCCCTAACTGCCTAAAGGACCTCCGCTAGATGTAGGACCAGATGACTGGGAAAGTTCCCTCCCTGGGCAGAGCCAGGATGATGATGTGACCCTCTGTAGGAACCGCCCGGGCCTCCATAGTGAGGCTCTGTGAGCCCCCTCCCCAGGCTCCTCCTGCTGTGTGCCTTCCCCCAGCTCCCAAACACGGAGTGACTCGAGCTCGTCTTGTTTTTGTCGAGCACGAGCACCTGTGCACACGCACACACACACACAGACAGAGACACACAGAGACACACACACAAACACACACACAGAACACACATAGACACACACAGAGACACACACACACACACACACACACGCACACAGAACACACCCTTTTCCTCCTAAGGTCAGAGAATATTGCCCCTTCTCTATCCCAATAACTGCCCATTAATAGGAGCCTGGAAATCCCTGTTCAAGAGGAGCTGAGGGCACAGAGGGGGGCCCACCCAGTCTTCCCCAAATACATTCTACAGATGAAAAAATGGAGTCAAGGAGCTGTGAAGTGAATTTGCCCAGGATGACCTAATTCCTAACTGACAGAGGCCACATTTGAACTCAGGTCCTGGGACCCATTCCCTGGGCCATCCTACCAGTGGGCATTGCTCGCATGGTTGTCCCCCCTGCTGCCCTGTGTCCTTGCTGTCCACACCAGTGTAGCTGCTCTTGGGTGTCCCCGGGACTGTGCATGCATGTGTGTGTGTGTGTGTGTGTATGTGTGTGTGTGTGTGTGTGCAGTCAGCACACACCACTTACCCACGACAATGAACCAATGCTCCGAGTGCAGACTCCAGCATTCCCTGCATTCCAACAGAAGCTGGCAGGAACGCCAGTAGCCACCAAGCCACAGCCATGTCTGGACGAGGCCACCACTCAGTCCTCACAAGCAGCTGGCCATCTGACTCTGGAGTGGGACCCTCAGGGACCAGGGAGGGAGGTGCTGTCTCCTTGGCTCTCAGGGGACTCTTGCCTCTGCTGACTCTGGACTCACCCCCCCCTCCCTGCACTTTCTCCCCAGAATGTGGAATACAACATCTTTGAAGGGCTTGAGTGCCGTGGGGCGCCTGTGGTAGTCATCAGCCAAGGCAAGATCGTGCTTGAGGATGGAAATCTCTTTGTCACGCCAGGATCAGGGCGCTTTGTTCCTCGGAAAACCTTCCCTGACTTTGTCTATAAAAGGATCAAAGCAAGAAACAGGGTAAGCACGCTGCGCCACTCACTCGGGAGAGCTTGTATCCCAGCTGCCCTCATCCTGAGGGCTGGGTGGCTGGGCATGGCAGAGCTGGGAGGCAGGCATCTGAGGAATGGCCGGAGTGTTGGCTTCTAACATTTAGCTCCACCGCCTTCTTGGGCTCACCTAGCACCTTCCCACTCTCCTCCAGGCTAGACCACCCTTGTTCCTCCAAAGGGACTGAGGGACACTGCTGATTGCAGCTGGAGGCCTTTTGGGGCCTGGAGGCAGTGTGGGGTCCAGGAGTGAGGGCCGGGGATGCCTCGGGAGCTGGGGGGCAGAGGGTGTGGAGGCCCAGGGAGCTAACCAGTTACAAACTCCAGGAAGAAAGGAAGCATTGCCTGCTTCCCCCAAGGCTATGGAGGCAACGAGTGTTAAGTGAAGAGATCAGCAATGATTGGCAATCGTCCAGACCAGGGGGATCCAAAACGGGGGGGCACAGTTAAGGCCAACCCAGAGGAAAGGGGCAGGGAGTAATAGCAGGAGAGAGACAGAGACAGAGAGAGACAAAAAGATAGAGAAAGAGAGACAGAGAGAGACAGAGACAGAGAGAGAGACAGAGACAGAGACAGAAAGACAGAGACAGACAGAACAGACAGAGACAGAGAGATAGAGACAGACACAGAGAGAGACAGACAAACACAGACAGACACAGACAGACACAGACACAGACAGAGAGAGACAGACAGAGACAGACACAGAGACCGACAGACAGAGAGACAGAGAGAGAGACAGAGAGAGACAGAGACACAGACAGACACAGATAAATACAGAGAGACAGACAGACAGACAGAGATATACACAGACATAGACAGACAGAGAGACAGACAGAGACAGACACAGAGACAGAGAGAGACAGACAGAGACAGACAGACAGACAGATAAGAGACAGAAAGACACAGAGACAGACAGACAGAGACAGAGACAGACAGAGAGAGGAGATGGAGGGAGAGAGGGAGAGAGAGGAGAGAGACAGAGAAGGGAGAGGGACACAGAGACAGAGCCTATTTGATATCATAGGGATAGAACACTAAACTTGGAATCAGAAAGACATGGGTTCAGATCCTCCCTCCAAGACACTAGCTGTATGACCTGGCATGGGCTTCTCTGCTTCTCAGTCTCATCTGTGCAGTGAGGCGATTCACCCAGACCTCTCAGGTCCCTTTCAGCCCTGCCATGGTCGCTCAGATGTAAATTGAAGGGCACTTTCAGGGACTCTTTTAGGACTGGGGGGAAGGTACCCATTGGTGGGGAGCCATGAGCAGCCCTCTGCAGGGTGAGCTCATCGGGCTGGGGGCTGCAGGTGGTCAGAGGCACACAGCAGCCATGCCATCTGCTGGGCTTGGGGGTGAGCTCCAGCTCCTTTGCAAAGGGCTCTGAGACAGGAAGGAAGCCCCAGCTCTGGCTCCCACAGGGGAGCAGGGGGTTAGGGTCCCTGCTTCCACGGCAGGCCTCTCCCATGCTTTCCTCAGAGAACCAATGCCCTGGACCGGGAGTCAGGGAGAGCCAGGTCCAAATCTGGCCTTACACTTTCTGGCTGGATGACCCTGGGCAAGTCACTTCCCCTCTGTCTGCCTCAGTTTCCTTATCAGTAAAAGGACCCTCCCTGCTCGGGTGGTTGTGAAGATCCGAGGAGGTAATGAGTGTGTGGCACATAGTGTTACAGAAGTGCATGCATGCAGATGTGCCCACACACATGTGACTACATGTACATGCATGTGAGCACATATGTGCATGCACGCCTCTGTGATCGTGTGTGTGGACTCATGCATGGTGTGTCTGCACCCACCCTGCTCTCGTGGTCTCATTTCTTCCCAGCAGAGGCGGCCTTGGATAGGCTTGAGATCAGCCCCAAATAACACCCTTCTACAAAATATATTGGAGAAGCATTTATTAAACGCTTACTGTGTGCTGCGCACAGGAGACACCACAGGAAAAGCCAGGCAGCCCTGTTCTCAAGGAGCTCCCATTCTAGTTGGGGACATGGCCTACAATCTGCTTCAGTTGTAGCACAGATGGCAAGGACTTGGTGGTCTTGGGGGTTCCTCACACGCAGGATTCCTCATTATAGAGCGTGAGGTTGGAGAGCAGAGCTGGGAGTGCGGGAGGGAAGGGTTCAGGGACAGAAGAGTGGAAAGGCAGATGGAAAGGAAGCCGCCACAAGGATGACCTGGGGCCCTGGCATAGAGGGGCTCAGTGGTCCACTGTCTCACTGACTGCATTGTAACTGAGGAATCCCTGCTCTTCTAAGCAGCCCAAGCAGAATATGGTCAAACTGAGCCCCTCCTCCCCCAAGCCTCCACCCAGACCATTTGGCTACTGAGCATAGCCTTCCCTATTCTATCCTTCCTTCTGCCTCGATCCATACGAGCCTCAAGGGTCCAAACTCACAAAACTTCAGTTTCATTGAGCTCCATTCTCCCAAACCTCCCTCATCATGGCAATTGAACCCCATTGTAGATGCATACCTTCCCCTCTCTTTTACTATTGTCGTGGTCGAAAGTAAGGTAAATTGAGGCAATTCAGTTTATTGGTAAGGCCAGCAGTTGTCAATAAAAAAGATATTTACTTCTCCGAAAGCCAAAAGACCCTGAATATAAGAGCTGGTGAATTATTTTATGGACAAAGGGAGGAGCAACCAAAACGCCAGAAGGCAGCGTCATAGATGGAGAAAACAATGTGATTGGTTACCAAGTCAGGAGCATCAGGCTAGCAATCCCTCCTCTCATCTCGTCACTAGCAAAGTCTGACTGATCCGATTACCATGCAAGGCTGCTTAGTGGTACAGAGGCAATGGACCAGGCTTCCTTGAAAGACGTCTAGTGGGACAGAGATAAGGGGTTTCTCTCAAGTGATTTATTAAAAAAAATGAACTTTTAAGCTTAACTCAGAGAGGAAGACCAGACTTCTGAACTTAATTCAGAGACAAATGACTTAATGACTTAAGACAGTTATACAAAATCTTGGAGAAACACAAAGTCTACTGCAAGACAGAACCAATAGAATCAATGTGATTCTGTCACTTTCTGTATAGAGTACGACACTAAGAAATGGCAAAGCTTTATGTAACTGTTCTCTTCCAATACTGTCATGTGGTTCTGTATTCTCCAAAGCTGTGCAAGTGCTGGGAAAGTTCTAGAAGATTCTCCCATGACCTCCAGGTAGAGGTTTGCCTACTGAAGAGAGTTCTTTGGCATGAGAGATCATTGCTGCTTAGAGCCTGTGGGTTGAGAAATAGGAATGTTGGGTATGGAGACCAGACCCCTGAGCCCTGCCCCAGAGGGCTCCAGCCTGTGAGGAGAGCTGTCTCAGCCTCTCTGGGGTCCAATCTTGGTATCTGCTTAGGACCAGAGAATTTATTTGGGACCACTCATCTGGGGGGCCCTGGAATATTTCCATTAGAGACTTCATTCTCAGTAGATATTAAAACTATTCATGACTAGGTCTGACCAGCCACTAGTGGCATGCAATTAATGGCACTTAGCTTCTGACCCACAGAGCTTCATCTTGTCTACAAGAAAAACTCGACTTTTGTCAAATGTTTTCTATAACCTACACAAACTGTGTCTGCGCCACTCCTCTCATTTGCCGTCTTAGTAACCCTGTTAGAAAAAGAAACAACTTGAATCTGGCCTGATCTGTTTTTGATGAAGCCATGCTAACTCTGTCATCACTGCTTTCTTTTCTACAGTTCATTGACTGTCCCTCTATTCCTATGGTCTCCAATTTTGCCAGAAATGGTCGTCCAACTCTCTGGCCTCTAGTTTGCGAGTTCTGTTCTCTTCTCTTTTTTTGAAAACCAGGACAATATTTGCCCCTTCCCAGTCCTGCAACCACTTTCCTGTCCTCTCTAATTTTCAAAGATCCCTGACAGTCTCAGCAGTCACATCTGTTGGTTCTTTCAGTGTCTTAGGATGTGATCCCTTGGGTCCCGGAGAAGGCAGCTCATCAAGGACATCCATCTAGGTGCTGTCTCACTGTCTCCTTACTTATCTTTGGTTTCAATTCGCTTCTTGCCCTTTTCTTCAGTTCCCTGTAGTCCCCAAACCTTCTTCTTGGCAGAGAAACTGGAGACAAAAGAATTAAACATCTTGACTTTCCCTCTGTTGTCCATCATCATTGCTATACGTGCTGAGAGGTGACCTGACCCTATCCTTCCCTTTGCCCAGAAACCCACTTGTTCCTGTGCCTAGGTTTCCTGGCCAGCCCCAATTCACTCTCAACCTTAGCATTCCTCACATATTTTTTTCCGGGACTGTGTCACAAATTTTCATTTGTCCTCTTTTATGCTTCCTCCTTCCCATCTCCTGCAACATGTCCCTATTTTTCTTCTCAGGTGGCTGATGAGCTCCCTGTGTATCCACCTGTGTCTCTTCATACTTATTTCTCTTTTGTTTCTTCACAATTTCATTCTTATGAGCTTACTATTCCTCCTGTGGCTTCCCTGGTAGAATTTTAGCAAGGAACTCCTCCTGTCCTTTGAGTCCAATGACATCTGCTCTATTCACAAATAGGCTACATGCACGGAGGACTATTCTCAGTTTTTCTTGCCTAGTTTACTGGAAGTTTTCAGTTGGAGTGATTGTTCTTTTTCCCCAAAGTTCCCATAATTCCCATCTTAGTGACCATTTCCTCCAGGTGAATGAAAATGGGATCCAGGATATCAGGTCCTATCTCCATCTTTAGAGGAAATAATCATGTGGGTCAAGCTTGTCATCTGTTTCTAGAACTTCTCACCTATTGCCTATTTCAGTCCACATTATCCACACTGTGCAACATTGAAGATCTTGCTCCATTGACTTCTCCAGATGTTCTTTATTCTACTCTGCCACTCCGGCTTCTTGCACTTCCTCACCTGATTTATCTTCTTAATGGACAGAGTGCTACCCACCTTTCCCCACCACCATCTCCTGTGTTTCTGTATAATGTATTTCTTTCTTGAGTCATGTACCTGTCACCCCCACCCCACCCCAAGTTTCATTGATTGACACCTTTGAGGTAACATTTGCATCCAGTCATTAAGATAATGTGTTTTATCTCATTGCTGGTTGCTGTCCTTTATGCATTTGTGTGTTTAGACAGCTAAAGTTGCTGGGTTCACTGCCAGCTACTTTGGGGCATTGATTCTTCTTTGAAGTTCTGGACACCTCTAATGCAGTTTTTCTTCCTACATATTAGTTACTGAGCTTAGTGTCAAGCAAGTACTTTGCATTAGAGCTCAGTATTTGTCCAGGGCTTTGTTCTTCTGGAGACCTGCATTGTGTCTTACCTTGGCAAGAATTGCTGTTGTTGCTTTCAATGACAGTGAACACAGTTCCCTGCTGTTGTAGCATTTCAGAGCCAGCCCCTTTGGGTGCTTGGCCAGAAGCTCAAGAACCAGCTCTGTCTTCCCTGTCCCCTCAGTTTCATCACTCCAATGACTTGGAGAGCCACCTTGGGTCTATCAGGCAGGTGCTCATTCCTATAGTAAGGAATTCTTTCCAGATCTTCCTGCCTTCCTTGGCTCTTTCCATTCTCCAATTACACTTATTTCTTATCAATTTAGATTCTGACTAGTACAACATACAATCCTCAAAAGCATGAACAAATTGTTTTTGTTTTTCTCTTTGCATCCGTACCACCTAGTAGAATGTTTTGCAAATAGGAAATGCATGATCAATACTTGATACATTGTATTGAGTTCAAGGAGCCTATCTAACACTTATTATAGCCTCAAGGTCTTTAAGGATTCCTTTTAGTTGTACTGAGTCTGAATTTTTACCCTCCACAAATGAATCTCTTCAGTTATGGCAATGTTGACATGCAACTGGTTCTGCAACTATATTTCACCTACAGTGCTTTCTCAGGATCCGTTAATAGTGTAAGCGTGACCACATATTTGATTCCCTTAGGGGACAATGGACCAGTGACAGTGACACTTGGATGTGGTTCTGCACCCATTTTTGGCAGCCTATGGTGGTCCTTGGTATCACCCCCCTGCAATATATACATTATTCCAATATGTTACTTTGCTCTCTACTACTCTTTTAATCCACCAACCCCTCTTCTTTTTTTCTTCTCCCTTTCTCCTTTTCCTCTGCCTTTAACTTAAGCCAGTTGACAGGTCATAGATCCTAAGAGTTGACTCCAAGTTATACGTTGAGGTAGACATGGCTTATCTTTGGCACCAACCCATCTTCCTTTCTGGGTTCCCTTCCTACCTCCTAGAATGACTTCTCTCCACCTACCAGGGATTCAGTGACTTCCACGAACCTATTCCCTGCCAAGCCAGAACTGCTATTTCTCCTACTCTAACCAAGCTGGCCCTTGTACGTAATATTCTGACCTCGAACATAGTGTTTCAGAAACCTCTTTCCCAATCATCATCCAACTTGATCTCAGAACTTTCTGTGAGTTGGTGCTCAGCTTCTAGCTGAGCAAGGCTGATCTCACTAGGTGTTAGGAAAAAAGCATTTGGCCTTTATCCCAAGGTGTCACTAACTAATATCCCCCCTCACCCTTTTGGGAAAGGATATTCTTACCAATCTAAGTAAATTGTTGGTGTGTGTCCTCAGTTACTCTCATGCCCTCTTCACATGTGTCCTTGGGGTGCAACTTTGGGTAGTTAGAGGCTCTCCTTGCATGTGGCAAACTCTAGGAGGTCCCATGGATTACAAAGTGATTGGGGGGTTAGTTTAGTCTGTCTGAGGACCAAACTGACCAAGTCTGGAGAAGGGCCATTAGTGGCTGGCTAGCTGCTGGATAATGAATTCTTTTACCATGGCCACTGAATACTCTAAGAATAAGGGGTGGAGGAATCATTTCTTTTTGGGTCAATGGCCCTGTATGGATAGAGATGGCACTAGGGTCAATAGAATGCCCTTGAAGGAAGGTATGATCTCTTTTTCATATGTGCATCCCCAGTGCCCAGCCCAGTGCCAGGCACATAAGAGACACTTAATGTTTCTTGATTGTGTGACTGACTGGACTCTGCCCCTAGTGAGTCTGTCCTGTAAGGCAACCATTTGCTGAACAACTCTGGAAGTTTAGGGATCAAGCCTAAGTATCAGACTGAGAGTAGGAACTTTCTTAGGGTCACGGTCTGGGTTTGGGAGAGGTGAGCAGGAAGCTGCCATCAACCAACCAGGAAGGTGCTGGGAGCTGCCATCTCATTGGAAAGGGTCAGGGGAGAGAAGTTCTCCAAACAGGGAGGTTGGAGCTTCAAATCCCTGAAGACACTAGCTTTAAGTTGGAAGTAGTTTGAGAGGGACCAGAATGTCATACAATGAGTGTCACTGACATTCTCAGGTCCTTCTCATCCTCTCCTCTCCCTCTGTCTTCTCTCTTGGCTCCTCTGGTCTCCCTTTTACTTCCCCAACTCTCTGTCTCTGTCTCTGTCTCTGTGTCTTTGTCTCCATCTCTCTCTCCACCCTTGTAACTGCATGCATTTGTCTTAAGCCTGCCCACATCGACTCCAGGATGATCAAGATAAAAAGACAGGTTTCTTATCTGCACTCCTCTACCCCCTTTCTCTGCTCCTCTTCTATCTCTGCAAACATTCCTTCTCCCCTTGCCCATGCTTTCTTACTGCTCTGACCAAAGTCTTAGTGCATGCCCTGCCAAAGCCTACTTACCTACAGAGAGTACCATACCTTGACACTCTCCTCATCAACATTAATCATCAATTTAAGCCTTATTCAGATGAGCAAGACTGATTTCACTAACATCTGAGAGGGAAAGTGTTCTGACTTCACACTGATGTGTGAAAGACCGACATCTTTCTTTAATTCACCAATAATATTCCTATTAACCCAAATGCTCTCTCTCATGTATTGAACTGACCTTCACCACTCCCATGCCTTCAGCTCTGGCCTTGTGTAGGTAGGTAGGTTAGAATGGTAGCTACCAATAGGCAATACAAGCAAAACATACACTCAGACTAGCAAGACCCACCCAGTACCAGCTATGGACCCAAACCTAATAGAATCTACTGTCCAGGAACAGGAGTAGCCCAAGTCTTGGAAGGGATAGGTTGGTCGATGGTGATCAGTTATTTGGCCTGGGCTCCTATGTGTTCCAAGAAAGTAAGGTGTAACAATCACTTCTCTTAAGGGTCTTCAGGTAGGGGCCTTTGTGAGGGCTAAGTTCCTGATGCCGACAGAGGTGAACTGGGGCTGGGACAAGTCTCCCAGACAGTGGCCCTGTTGGATTCCACCTGTGTGATTACCAGGGCCTGGGAGACCCTAGCATTTGAAGAACCTTAATGTCTAGTGTAGAACAGGGAAACCAGCCATGGCCATGATTTAGACCCTGGGTTGAAGAATGGTCTGTGGGCCTCTTTGCAGAAGTTAGCAAGAAGTCTGTAGAGACTAGGCCTTTAGGAAGGTAGAAGGTGTGTGTCTGGGCCAGCCTTCCATTTGTGATGGAGTAGAGAGCTGAGCCCTACCCCACCTGCACTCCAGAGTGTTATTTAACAAAGACTAATTGTGAAACATTTTAGTCAACGGAGCAAGGTGCCAAGTGGGCATGGAAAAGGACAGCAAGCAGAATTTGAACTGTGAAGCCTCGGCAAGGCTGCTGAGAGAAGAAAGTCAAGCTGAGCTCTCCATACCTTCCCCTCTCCTTCCACTTCTGTGGCCAGCATGGCTGGAGGAAGCATTCAGGAGAGGAACTGAGAAAGTGAGCCTGACGTGGGAGAGACCCCAAAGAAAGGGAGGAATGCAGCAGCAAGAATCCCCTTGGATCCTTTGTAGGACTCTGGACCCTCAGCAGTGAATGATAAGGTCTCAGAGGGCACCCACTGTCCACTGTGATGCTGTGACATGGTTCACCAGGGCATCATTTAAGGGATAGCTGGAGACAGTCGATGGGGTGGAGGAGAGGGACTCTATACTCGGGAATGGGGCACAGGTGGATAGAGGAGAACAGAAAACCCACCATTGTCTGCTGTACCCTCAGGTAGCCCTGCCCTGTTCTGCACCACTGAGGAGCATAGGCATGAAAGCAGAAGAGTGATGAGGAGTGTGGAGAGGATCCAGCCCCAACCTCTCAGCCACTGGCATCCAAGACCCCACCAGGAGAGTGTCTTTAGTGTCACACCTACCTTGGCATTGTGAATAGCCCGACCTATTGTAGGGGTGGCTGCCCCCAGCCGGCCAGGTCACCTCAGGTTCCACCTGGTCCCTATTCCCAAGGCCTTCTATAAGAAAGGCAAGACCCAGATGCATTTTGCCTTGAGGATGCCTTCTAACTTTTCCCTCTCTCCTAGACCACAGTCACCTGAAGGGAGGAGGGTAGATCTTGAGGAAAAGGATGAGCCTTCTTGCCCACTGCCCTTTCCCCTCATCCAAACCTGCCAGAAGTAGCAGGTCTCTGGAAAGTCTCACACTCCCCTATCCAAGGCAGATAACAACTTTGGGAGGCACCTCTCCAGTGATCTTGGATGGTCAAAGCTGCTGAGATGTAGTGAGGCTTGATATAAGGAAAACCTTCCCACCAATCTGAGCTATCCTGATGTGGGAGGAGAGGAGGGCTGCTTCTCAGAGAAGCTGGGGGTGAGATAGTCAGGCACAGGCTATCCTTGGTAGCCTCTGAGGTGCCTTCCAACTCTGAGATTCTTTGATTCTGTAATCATATTTGAAAACAATTGCTTCACATTGGGGAAAACCATCTACGAGTTGGACTTCAGGGACTGGTAGCAGATACTGCATGCTGCCTTGCACCAATGGAGAGGGAGAGATGTCCTAGGGCCTAAAGGCATTTGCCAACTCATAAAGCCCCATTCCAGCTCCTGGAACTGTAGAAAAAAGAGTTCTCTGACTCTGCAGAAGGGAACAGAGCTCATTCTCCACCCACTTCCACCCCCATCTGTTCTGTATCTTTAGAATTATCCACTGGGCTCATACTCTTGGAGTCACCCTTGCCTTCCCTCCTCCTTCACCTCATATTTAATCACTAGTTGCTGTATCCTCTCAATATATCACACCTCCCGCATCCATCTTCCTCATCTCTCTCCTCTCCATCTCTCTACCACCTCAGATCAAGCCCTCACTAGCTCTTTCCTAGACTTTTGTAATAGCCTCCCATTTGAAGGCTGATCCCAGCCTCCTCTCTTTGATCCATCCTCTACACAGCTGCCAAAATAGTCTTCCTAAAGCACTGGTCTGGCCATGTCATGCCAGCATTCTACAACCATAGTGCTTGCCAGTAGGAGAAAATGGAAATTTCTTCACCTGGTATTCAGAACGCTTAACAGTCTGGCCCTAACTGCCCTTTGCTGACTTACTTCCAGTTCTTCCTTTCACATACTCTGATCTGGCCCAAGTGTTTGACTTGCCATTCCCCAGACTTGCCACTACATCTCCCCAGAGTGCTCCCTGAGGCAGACAGAGCTCCTGCTCGTCCCTGAGAGCACCCGCTGCTCGTCCCTGAGAGCACCCACTGCTCGTCCCTGAGAGCACCAGCTGCTCCTCACAGCTGTGCCTCCCTGGCTTCCTCTCCCACCACCCAGGAAGCCTTTCCCCATCCTCAGACTTGTTAATGATCTCTCTCCCCTCCTCACAGTGTTTTTTCATTATCCAGGGGTGTTTTGTCTCCCTGAAGAGGGTATCAGCTCCCTGAAGGCATGACTGTAGTTGGTTTGGTTTTTGGATGTCTGCCCTCGTCCAACTACAAAATCATTGTTGATCCCTAATAAACCAGGGGAGTTGAAGTGGCTGCAGGTCTCTGGGGGGGAGGGGACCTTTCACCTTTTCTTCCACTACCATGACCCTGTTCTTGCTCCAGAGAGCAAATATTTTGGGGATAGGAGATGGGGGAGAAGGAGACAGCCCACCCAAGAGCCTAACCTTGACTCAAATGCTTTACCTTTAGTGGAGATTTTTTATGGAGCTCTACTCACACCGTTAATCCTTGGTGGGGGAAGGGGCACATGTTTGATTGAGTAATAAAAGAGAATTCAGCTGGCATTTCACATTCTGATACCCTCTGCTGAGGAGTTTGGCTGAGAGCCATTTGCCTTGTAAAGTCTTGTCTCCCACCCTCTATGAACTGGTTTGCTTGGGTCTCTGACAGGAGCCTAGCATAGTCCATCTTTGACACAGTTCCCTCAGAATATCAGATTTCAGTTAGGAAGAATGGGGTTAGTTAGCTTGTTGCACACTCTTCTCATGCCCCAACCAATTCTTTTTTCCTCCATCCCTTTCCCCCCTTTTCTACATGTACTTTACCTTCAGGCCCCTCCAAAGGCATATACCACAGCCTCGAGGTCAAGGTTAAACCAGTTTTCTCTTGTACACCATTCCATCTCCCTTTCTGTGTCTATCTTCCTTTTTCTAAAAAGAACCTTTCCCCCCCTCTCAGCCTTCGAGTGCCTAGTACCTTACTCTCTGCCTGATTTTGATCATCCGAAGTGCACACTGCAATGCTTGACTCAGCTCACCCTCAGGGATGCTGGGGCCCCACACTCCAGAATTCTCTCACTACTTTCGTATCAAAACTGATCCCTGAGAAATTCATCTTCCAGCTTAGCATTCTCTTCTAGCTGAACAAGATTAGGAGCTAAGTGGATAGCATTTCAACTGTTCACTGATACGTACAAGACTAATGTTCCCATTTAAGCCTTCAAGAAATGAAGGTTCTTCTTCATTTAAATGATTCTCCAGTGGGTTGGAGAAAAGAGGCCTTGCCAAGAGATGATTTGGGGTGAAGAAAACAGCTGTCTCCCAGGGCAGGCTTTGTGCTGCTTGACCCCAAAGGGCAGGGGCAGGAATGGTGGATGGAGGCTGCAAAGAGCTGGGCTCAGTATCAGAGGGATTTTCCTGCCTATGATAGCTATCATGGATAGTGGGGTTCTGGACTCGCCCCCAGATATTTAAGCAAAGGGTAGGTGACTGCTTGTCAAGGATACTGTAGAGAGAAATCATTGCATGCTACAGTGGGGCACAGGCCTCTCAGGTTCACTCCCAGCTAAGCTTCAGTGACTGAGGACATTGATTTCCAGTCACTACTCCTGGTGCTCCCGGACTCTGAAGCCTCAGGATGTCCTGGAAGGAGGAGACCAGGTTCTGCCTGGTTCTACCCACCCACCCACAGAGTACAGAAGCAGGCCCAGGCCCAGGCCCAGGTCAGCTGCTGCCCAAGAGAAGGTTGGCCAAGTCTGTAGAGGTGAAGCAGCAGCAAGCTGCATCTTGGTGGTCGGCTCTTGGCCATGACAACTCAATATCCTGAGAAAAGGACACATTTGAATCATTTCTCCCAATGAATTACTCATCAAGCACTTATTAAGCACCTTCTGTGTGTCAGGGTGGTGAGGACGTGAGCAGACAAGGCGGAGGCCATTTGGTTGGACGAGGACCTCCCGGGGTAGGAAACCAGGCTCTCCTGCATTCCCTCTGGGCTCAGGGTATGGTTGGTCAGGAGATGGAGGCATCATGAAGGGGAGCCAGGTAATGGGGATGAGCAAATACAAAGCCCAACAGTGAGTACCTTGGACAGGGATGCAGTATTCTGGAAGCTCTGGTCCAGCAGGGGGAGCTTCAGGCAAGCAGAGCAGGGCAGGGACCCCCCCCAGGGTGTTGGCAGGGTTTTCGTCCTGAATTTATCCCTCCTCCTCCTCTTCCTTCTCTTCCTCCTCCTCTTCCTCTTCCTCCTCCTCCTTCTCTTCCTCCTCCTCTTCCTCCTCTTCCTCCTTTTCCTCCTCCTCCTCCTCCTCCCCTCCTCCTCCTCTCCTCAGCCTTTGCCTTAAGGTGAGTGAGCAAAGCCTTTGGGATGGGCCCCAGGAGAGTGTCTGGGATAGGAAAGGTCCCCCACCTCCAGAAGAGTCCTTCCCTCTGCCTCCCAGGGCCCTGGGTCTTCTGATGGTCATTGGCTGTCCTAAGCTTCCACTATCTCCTTATTCCCAGCTTGCTCTCTTCGCAGGTCTCTCATGCTCTCCCCATCCAAAGTCAGCTCAAACTTCCCTTCAGACTGCTTTCTTTAATGGTAGTCTCAGTTGGGTGTTGGGCAGAAAAGTATTCTGACTTCACACTAAGTTGTGAATGGCAAATGCCCTCCTCTGACTCTCTTAGTAATAATTCTCTTGTTTTGGGAAGCCCAATGTCTCTCCAGGGGTCTGAACAACTATTAAATCTTCTCATGCCATCTTCAGATGTGTCCTTGGGACGTGACCTTGGGTTCCCACAGGTCATTCCAAGAGAGGACAAGCCCTGTCAGTGCCCAGCAAGCTGGAATGACCTCAGATGAGCCAGTAAGGACCATGTTGGCCAAGCTGGGTGAGACTCACCAGTAACAAGTTAGTCACTGGAAGATGGATTCTGTGCCATGGTCTGCCTGACAGCCTTTACTGGAGGAGGACTAAGGGTATTAAATTCTTAGACCAAGGCTAGGTCAAGGACTGGGCTAGAAACCCTGGGCTGGACTGGGATCCTAGTAGGTCCAGACCGTGGGACAGCCATGTTCTGGGCCCAATTAGCATGGGGAAGATGAAGCTTTGGTGCCTGGTCAGAAGCTTAGAACTTTCTAGAGACCAGCCATCTGGGGTTGTCCCAGACCAAAGTCTCTGTAGGAGTGAAAAGGGATACCCCAAATACCAAGCTTTAGGAATGTAGGAGGTTTGAGGGCCCAGGAAAGAAGCTAGGAGTAGCCACAGGTTTAGTATGGTAAGAGCATCTCAGTGAAGGCCTTTGAAAATTGTTAATTTCCAAATAGTCAAAATGTGGAAAAGAGGGATGAGCAGGAGGCCTGGAGTGCATGTGGGGCTGCCAGAGAAACAGCCTAAGGGGTGAGGTCAGGAAGAAAGAAGCTGTACTCCTCTCCCCAGCCCACTCTGTGCCTTGCCTCCAGGGTGGTGTGAAGGCACAAACAAATGTGGGAGAGAGACATCCAAAGGGTTAGAGACAGTGAGATGGAGACCTGGAAAGGTCAGGTCCCTCAGAAGGAAAGAAACTGAACTCTAGAACAAGCAGATTAGACAGTGAGGCCCATGAGCCTCAGCCAAAAGGTAAGGTCCAAGGGCTTTCTCCCATGGCATGTCTTCTTTGAGAGACAGGAAAAATTAGGAACTGGGCAAGAGGCAAATGTGCTGAGGAAGCAGAGTCTCCAGTGCCCACTCCTCAATGGGATCTCCCCCAGTCTCTTGGACCCCAACCAGGCCTGCTGTAGAAAGGTATCTCAGTGTGCCGTGTTCTTGGAGGCTTTTCCAAAAGGAGGGAGCCACTGCCAGGCTGACTGCCCCATCCTCCCTCCAAGCAACAAAAACTGAAAATTCAGGCTGGCATTGGGAGAGCAAGATTTCGACCTGGTTAATGTAGAAATCTTCCCTTTGACATTTGACCTCTGTTCTAGAACTTCAACACTCCCCTCCATTCTCCCTTCATCAAAAACTCCCAGGCCCTCAAACCCTGGAGCACTTTGCAGCTTCCCCTCCCCTCCTTCCAGTAAGCATTCTGCCATGCTGTGACAACAATCATAGGAAGGGCCTTCATGGACTACCTTTCAAACCAGGGTTGTTTGAAAGACAAAGGGCAAAGGAAGCTCTAAAGATGGCCATGGGTTAAATATGAGGTAAACTCTCCTAAAAGGCAGAGCCATATTAAATTGGAATGGGCTGCTGCCTGAGGAGGTTGTTGGGGGAAGATGACATGGCAATTGGAGCTGGAGTGGAGGCCAATAGCTTGTCCCGGTGGCCTCTGAGGGCCTGGCCACCCATCAGATTGGACACTGTTGGAATATAGTCTCTCAACCAATTTTCTCCCTCCCTCCTTCCCCCCCATCCCTCTCCCTCTCTTCCTCCTTTCTCTCTCTCTCTCCCCCCTCCCTCCCTCTCTTTCTCTCTCTTTCTCCCTCCCTCTTTCCCTCCCTCTCCCTCCCTCACTCTCTCTCTCTCTCTCTCCTACTCTCTCTCTCTCCCTCCCTCCCTCCTGCCCTCCATCTTCCTTTCTTTCACCAACTGTGAAAACACTTTCCTGTCCCTTGTTCCTAATCATGATTATCAGGCATCTGTATCTGCCAATGGCCTTCTATTACTTGCTCTTTAGAGGTAAGAGAAGACTATGGCACTTGGTGGGGGAGGGGCTGAAAGGGAGCTGTTTGTTGGAGCCTTCTTCTCTTTAGTACTCAGCACTGTTGTTCCTTTCTCTGATCCCCCCTCCCCTTTTTGGTGACTTTCCACTTCTAATTCCCAACTGTATCCCACCTTGGCCTTTTCCTCTTCCCCTCCCCAGGACTGAGAGCCCAACAATGGACCCAGGTAAGGTGGAGACCACACATTCTGTCTTGGGCACACTCCCAACCCTCCTCTCTTCACTCCCCCCAGGGAAAAGGGCCTTTGGACAGTCCTTGGGCCTTACAAAAAAGCCCTCACTGCCCTGCCCCAGCCTGCCCTCCCATCACTGTGCCCTGCTCCACAATCCCCTTTCCCTGTCCTCATCAGACCAATCACTAAGTTTCCTAGAGGATGTGAACCATGGGGCTGGTCTCACCTGGGGTAGGGAAGCAAGAGCTGTGATTTTATACCGAGGCTGTAATAATGAGCATGCCTCCCTCCCATGCTCTCCCATCCAGAAGAACCTACCTGGCTTCCCTCCCCTTGTGCTTCCAGGAATGGAGGCTCATGTTAACCCACCTGGGTCCCTAGTGGTTAGAACTACCCCTAACTTTCCTCATGGTATCTTCAGGGGGGTCTTTGAGATGTGATCTTGGGCTCTCAAAGGCTAATCCAGAAGAAAGCAACTCTTGGGAGATTCCTACCTGCCCCTGGGGCTACTGCCCAAGGACCAACTCAGTGTGGGGCAGCTCATCAGGAGTAGTGGGTGGGCCCCTTTGTGAGGCAGGCTGAGGCCCTGGCAACCCAGCATTGCAAGGAAATGGGAGAGGGAGGCATGTGTCAGAACAGAGCAATGCCAAGGGAGGGTCTTTGTGAATGAGTAAGTCTCTCTAAACCTCTGGGCTGGGACCTACAGTAGGGGTCCTTGGCATGTGGGGGATGTGCCATTTGGGCACACTAGGGAGATAGAAACTTCCCAAAGGCCAGCCCTGAAGGTGGGAAGGGCATCCTGGGAAAGTCCGTGTAGGGGAAATCAGGAGTCTCTGGAAGCCTGGGCTTTCAAGAAGACAGAATCTTTGGGAGCCATGGACAGAGCCAGGGACAGACCCCCATAAGGGAAGGGCATTGATGACACCAAGTCTTCATGACCTGCTGACTCAGACTTGCCATTTGTAGCAAAGGGGGATATTGAGGAGGAAGGCGTGGACAGTGGAGATGAGACAACAGGGGGGCTGGCTGTGTTTTGATCCAGGAATCACAGGAGTTGACATCCTGGGGAAAAGACAAGATGGGCACTACTGGGTTTCCATCATTTTCTCACTCAGCTGGAGAGGAATACGAGGGAGATGAAGGCATGGGGGGAGGGACAGAGACAGAGAGAGAGAGATAGAAGGCAGACAGATGAACAAACGAGAAGTCTACGAAGAGTCAGGACTTTCCAAAGCAAAGAAACTGAAGGCTAAAATCCTCCCAGTGACCTGGGGGCTTCTTCACTCCCTAGACTGTGAGCAGTACCCATCCACACCTCTCTTCAAGAGGCCTGGGCAGGCTTTGGGAGCTGGCTTCAGAAGCAAAGGCCCTCTTGGGCAGTCCTAAGCATTATGTCCTTGGGAACCTTGCCCTCTGTGGGCTCTGTTCCCACTGCCCTCCACCACTGGGATGGGAGAGTTCAAGAGAGGAAAGGAGAGAAAAGGAGGCTGTGGGAGGGGTGGTTACCCAGTCACAGTGCCCCAGGCTATGGACCATCAATGGGAAGTCTCTGGGTACCTGATGTGGCCCCCTTGAAGCCACCAACACTGGCCCTCAAATGAGAGGAGGTGACCCCATCTGGAAACCTGGTACTGGCCACCCAACTGTGTGTGGCCCATTCTCCTCTGAGTTGTCTTGCCTGACTCATCCCTTGGCCTCCACCCCAAGTTGTGATCAAGGTTCCTCTCCCATCTCCCCTTTCTGACTTTCACATCTGTTCTGAGGCCTTGTCTCTCTTCTCAACTCAGCCAGCCTGGGTGCACCGACACATTTGACTGAATCAGACTGGGCTGGGAACAGCTTTATGCATTGGGTTTCCCAATCATATTTGCAGGCCACAGAACAAAGACTGGAAGTTTCAGAGACCATTTTAGGCTTGATGTAAGGAAAACCTTCCTCATCCTCTTATTCTTTAATACCCTCCCCCCAAGAATCCTTGCACTCACTCTGGAGGGCAGCAGGTCAAGCACATGTTTAAGGATGTGTCCTCTACCTGAGCAGGGAGATGCCTCCTTGTGTTGCTCTGCCGATACGTGTCCACAGCCTGTGGACTCTAGGCACTTCTCCCCCATTTTACGTGGCATTTCTGTCCCTGCTCGCTTCTCATTCCCTGCTGTATCTATTCAGATCAGCATCTCCCCATTCAGCACCAACTCTTGCATTCAGGACCATAGCATTTTCACCCTGCCCCTCCTTGCCTTCCATGCTCTCCATCCTACGTCTGCCGTCTAATGAAAAAACGAACCTAGGAATGGCTGCTAACAGTGTCGTGGGTTCTCTGTCATGTGCAGAGCTGAGCTTCAGGTAGGGAATGCCTTGCTAAAAAAGCAGAACTAGGAAATCCAGTGGGCTGCTCTTAGAGGAGGCAGTTCCTAAAACAGGAGGTCTTTGGTGAACCAAGTGAGCTCTTGTGGGTGCCATTGGAGGGAGTGCGCTACTGTCTCCATCAAGGTCAGGCTGGACAAGATGACCTTTGAGACTGTCAGATGCAGATCTCTTCACCTTGAGGACTGAAGCTTTCAAGGTGGCTTTTGGCCATCAGTGACACAGCGTTGGGTCCACCCAAGCCCACGTTGCATGCCCCAAAGTGGGGCCAGCCTCCCTTGCTGTTTGTCTCATCCCCAAGTGGTGGTTTATGAACCTATGCTCAGTGCCTTGTAGAGTGTGCCGCAAGAAGGGCGGCAGCTCCTAGAGGCCTTTCCTCTGGCAGCTGCTTCTAGGAGCCTCCTCTGGAAACCCCCCCCCCCCACACACACACAGGATGGACTTCCTGAATGGGTTGTCTGTCCCTTGGCCAGTGATCCTTTCTGTTCTGGTATCCATGAGAAAACATGATGCCAGAAGTCAGGGCCAAACCCAAAATATCCCCATCAACCTGTACTTTTAAAGAACGTTAAAAGGAAGAACAGAAAGGCCATGTGGCTCTGCTCCCCCTTCATTTCTCTCTCACTGGCCTCTTTCTTTCAGTCCAGCCTGGCCCCCTTTCTCCCTTACCTCGCCTTCATGCTTGTAAATCTTCCTGTGAAGAGGGAGGAAGAAAACAGGATCTCCTCCTGATTCTCTCCCCTCTCCCTTCGGGTGGGGCTCCTCCATCTACCTCAGTGCCCCCCCCAACCAAGGAGGCAGGATCCCGTGCCAGACGCACACCCCTCATGTAGCTGCATGCTTCAGAAGTACGTCTCTGACTTCTCTTCAAGACAACCCTCATTGGCTGCGCTAGTAAAGAAAGTGTGAATGCAGACAGGGCCTGCCAGGGCTGCAGGGCTCCACTGGGGCAGGAGGCCAAGGCCAGGCTGCATCAGCTGTTGAAGGGCCACCTGCCTGCGGCCAGTTTGCTCAGGAGCAGCAGCTGGATCATTGGGTGAGAAGTCCTTGGGCACCAGAGGGGATGTGGAAATCCCTCCATCAGAGGATGACAAGGAGGCACGCCTTCTGAGGCCAACAATAGCTGAAGGACTGGACCAGGATGCCTGCACTGGGAGACTCCAAACTGGGTCAGGGGCAGTGACCATTTTCTCTAGAACTCTGGCAGACTGGATAGGTCTGGGACCTTCCAGGGGGCTCTGAGCATGCATAGGCAAGCCCAAGGACTAAGCCTAGATGAGGGGTCCAAGTTTGGGGGACCCGAGGAAAGGGTCTGTGGCACCTTCTCACCTGGGCTTGGTCAGAGGCCTGAGACCCAGCAGGAAAGGTCTTCAGGAGGGACTCAGAGCCCTGAGGGGGGAGCTTTGTGTAAGTGAGCTGAGGATCCTGAGGCAACAGGAACAGAGAGCTCCTTTGGGCCTGGCCTTGAAGGCCCAGCGCTGGACCTCATGGCCATCATCTTCTGTCTCTAGGTGTTTCTTTCTCTCACCTTGACCCCTCTTTGCTTCATGTCTTAGACTGGCCTGGAGCCTTTGCTTCTTCCCAATGAGGTGATGCCATCCACAGAACATTGTAGGCAAAGCACTAAGGTGCTATGTAAATGAAAGCCATCATTGTTTCCCAGAGGAAGGGGGAGGAGAAAGGGGGAGGAGGAAGAGAAGGAGGAGGAGAAAGAGGCAGGTAAGATAGGAAGGGAGGGGGAGGGGGAGGAGGAGGAGGAGCATCTCATCCCTCACCTCCCCAGGCCTGAGAGCCCAGCAATGGACCCAGGGGAAGGTGGAGACCACACATTCTGTCTTGGGCACACTCCCAACCCTCCTCTCTTCACTCCCCCCAGGGAAAAGGGCCTTTGGACAGTCCTTCGGCCTTACAAAGCCCTCACTGCCCTGCCCCGGCCTGCCCTCCCATCACTGTGCCCTGCTCCACAATCCCCTTTCCCTGTCTTCATCAGACCAATCACTAAGTTTCCTGAAGGATGTGAACCATGGGGCTGGTCTCACCTGGGGTAGGGAAGCAAGAGCTGTGATTTTATACCGAGGCTGCAATAATGAGCATGCCTCCCTCCCATGCTCTCCCATCCAGGAGAATCCACCTGGCTTCCCTCCCGTAGGGGAAATCAGGAGTCTCTGGAAGCCCAGCCTTTGGGGACTAAATGCTCCTAATCCTCTGAAGATTGTGAAATGCTGAGGACAAGGGGCTTATACTATGGAGTTACAATGTAGAGGGCTAGGTTATTTATCCTGGAATCATAGAGTTGGGTCCTTGGAGCTAAGGCAGGATGGATGCCTCCTGGTGTCCATCTTCACTTTCTCAACTAGAGAAGAACACGGACAGAGAGAGAGAACAGAAGTGAGCAGAAACTCAGAGAAGAGAACGAGACCCAAGAAAGGGCAAGGGGTGGTGAGAGGCCCAAGGAGCGTCAGGATTTTCAGAAGGAAAGAAACTGAAGTCTCAGATCCTCAGAGAGACCTGTGGGCTCCCTCCCTTTCTAGGCTATGAGCGGTGCCTGTCCTTACCTCTCTTCAAGAGGTCTGGGTAGGCTCTGGGGACTGGCTCCAGCAACAGTGACCCCTTGAATAGGGTGAGACCTGAGCACTCTGTCCCCGGGAAAAGAGCCCAGCAGGACTATCTACCTATGTCCTCTGTGGGCTCCACCCCCCACTGCCCCCCACCACAGGGATAGGAGAGTTCAAGAGAAGAAAGGAAGGAGAGAAATAAGGGACCCTGGGAGCTTTGGGACAGGTTGCAAGAGAGTGCCCCAAGTATGTCCATGGTAGTGGCCCAGACTATTGGCCATCATCGTGAGGTCTGCAGGCGTTTTCTTGGGGTACCTCCTTGAGGCCACCCAAGGGTTTATGTTAGGATTCCTAATCCTTTTTCTAAACCTGGTATCTTTCCAAAAGAAACTCCCCTCCAACCCCCCTGATGGAGGCTAGCATCATGGGCATTATCCCAGCCTGTTGGAGGGAATTCTGTCCCAGCTACATGTCACCCCAGCCTCTCTCTGGGTCCTGGTTCACCCTACCACACTCCCGACCTGGGCAAAGTGGTGACCAAATACAATGTAACTTTGGGACCCTCCCATCTCCCCTTTGTGCCTTTTACCTCCATCATGGGGCCCAATCCCAGGCAGCCTGGCTTGGCTGACATGTCAGACCAGTTCATATTGGGGGATCCTAGCATGGTGGCAGCCTTCCCATTCTTATCTGAAGGACAAAGAGCAAAGGATGCAGGCTCCAGAGGCAGTTTTAGGCTTGCTTTAAGGAAAACCTTCCTCACATCAGTGGTCCCAAAGTGGATGATGTGGGCTCTGGAAGATTGATGGGGAAGACCTCGTTTCCATGACCTTCCTGGGCTTCCATGGAACTTGGATGAGGGTTGGGAGGGAGGCATAGATTCCTGTTTGAGAAGACACAGAGGCACCATTCTGGGGGACTTTCCCACCTGCAGAGGGGCCACACTGGTCCCCCCGGCTGACCAGCGTTCTCTGTTTTTGGAAATCACTAATTCAAGAGGTTATTTTGCTTGACTATGTATATTCCTAATACATGGGGATAGAAGAAGGAGAGAAACAAAATTCAGAATTGAAAATAAAATGAAATTTAAAATTTGTTTTTGAAAAACAAAGAACAAGATGTGTTCAGGACCCCATGATTCCACAAGTTTAGTGAAATCCAGCTTGCACCAGGGGCAGTTGTGAGAGGTAAGGCTACGAAGATAGGTTGGGACCAGTTTGTAGAGGGCCTGGCCTTGGTCTTCAGTTGTCAAACACTGGGTGGAGAGAAAGAGGATGGCACAGGATAGTGACATCATGAGAGCTGAGGGTCCCAGGGTGAATGTGATGGCAGGGAGATGGTGCACTTGGAAGTTTAGGGTCACAGGCTCAAGTGGCTCATGCCCAGCATGCCCAGGATATCTGGGAGGCAATCCATAGGAGATACAGGCTTCATCTGAGCTGATGTGTGAGGGGCAAGTGAAACATCCCTGCCAGAGTCCCTTCAGAGGCAACTCTTAGGATCATGGTGGACACAGGGAGGCATCAAGGAAGGAAACCGTTGTTGGGGGATGGACCAGGAATGCTTGTGTTGTTTAGCAAGTGCCATTGTCCCACCACCTCATCACGATTTTCAAGCTTGGGATAGGAAGTTCCATTTTCCATTTTACAGCTTGAGTTCCTGCTCTGAGTCTAGGGGTGACCTGCTGTCAGAGCTGGCATCTGAACTTCCATCTCTACCTGCTGGGTCTGTCTTGCCTTTGTTCTGGATTAATGGGCCAGTGTTGTCTTGGTCCCTTTGCTGTCATCATTTGAGTTAAGGTTACTAGCATGATAACAGTCAGCCATCCATCATCTCCTTCTACAATGTTATTTATTACTTCTTACTCCCATTTCTTTCTTGTCATTTTTAGTTCTCATGCCTTAGGGTTATCAAGCCTTCCAGAAGCCCAATGCACTCATGTGCAAAGGTCAGATGTCTTTGAAGACTTTCCATCTTCATGGTTTCCAGTTTTTTAGAGCCAGGGATGGATCTCTCTGGACAGTGTCACGACGAAATGGATTGACCCTGAGGAAGTAATTTGACCTCGTTGTGTTTTCTTCACCAACTATTAATGATGTTAGGTAGAATGTGGCTCCATGTTGAACTCTTAGGAACATTTTCCACCAGGGTCGCCTCCGATACGTTTGGCACCCAAACAGACACCCCCATGCTAGCCGCTTTCTGTGCCTCCTATCTCACTACTGCAGTCCTCCCTGAAAGCCCTTGCTGAGCCCTTGACCGAAAGAAGAGCAGCCACTCCCTTGGCCAGTGATCCGGACTTTCCTTCCGCCTTTAGCCGCCATACCCCTCCCACGGATACAAGATCCCGGAGGGTGGGGGTTAGTTTTTGTCTCGTTGATGGCTTCCCCGATGCTTAGCACGGGACTTTGTATATAGCAATTGCTTTGGAATGCTCTTAATAGAGAAATGACTCCTAATCATCCGTTCCTCTTCATTCTTTTTCTTTCCCCACCCCACCCCACCCACCTCACTTTGCTTTAATTCCTTCTAGACTTTAAGGGTCCTAAATAAGCCCTTGAATAAGGGGAAAGACAGAGGGAAGATTTATTTCACACCTTCCTACTTCTCCTTCTAGGTCTTTAAAGTGGCCCCATCCCTCCAGAGTGCTGACTGCTCTCTGGCTGGCATTCTGTCCAAAGTCATTAGGGCAGTGTTCGATGCCAGCCTGCCCTCCCCAGAACATCAGAGTTTCAGAATTTGCCCTCCCCCCCTCATCAAAATGGATTACATGGCTTCCTTGAAACTTGTATTCCTTTCCAGGCTCAGCAAAGTTGTTATAAATGGATTTCAGGAGAGTTTTATTCCATTTTCCATGAATATATGAATGACTAATTGCTCCCAGATTGAACTTTTCAAGAAATGGAGATTCTTATGGAAACATGTAAGTGTCTAGTAGAATGAATTTCTCTGAATTCTTCATGTCATACTCAGACCTGGCCTTGGGATGTGTGGTGGGGTTCTCATAAACTCTTCCACTAGAGGACAATCTCAGGCAGGGCCAAGGGCTGCAGGGCTCCATTGGAGCAGGAGGCCTTCAAGGCCAGACTGCATCAGCTGTCAAAGAGCCACTCTGCCTGCACCCAGTTTGCTCAAGAGCAGCAGCTGGATCACTGGGTGAGGAATCCTTGGGCACCAGTAACACACAATATACAAAGAAAGGGAGGGGATGTGGAAATTCCTCCAGAGGGCTCTTTGAGAGCATAACAAGGAGACTCAGCTTCTGGGGCCAAAAGTGGCTGAAGGACCAGGGTAGGATGCCTGTGCTCTAGCCCTAGAAGCCTCTATGGCAGAGGGCTGGGGAAGGTGAGGAGGGAGTGACTATTTTTCTGGAACTCTGGGATGAGGGGGTCTGGGACCTTCCATGGGCTCTGAGAGTACATAGGCAGGCCTAAAGATCAAGCCTAGATTAAGGGCCCTATTGAGGTTCAAGATCAAATGCTGGGGTGCAAAGTCATCTCGAAACAATTCACTTAGGATGTCTCCAAATCAAGTCAAGGTATTTACTGAAGAAAACACACAAAACACACACAAACTGGGCAAGATTCTCCACCCTTTAATGGAGACAGCTTAAGGGAGACCCTAGCTTGAGGGGAAGGGCTGGGGAGGCCACCCAAGGGAGATGGATGCTTTAGGGAGGTGCTCCCCAATTAAGGGAGACATTCACTAGCCAGAAGAGGCTAGGAATTCTTCTAGAGGAAAGTCTGCTATGGGTAGCGGATGAGGGAACCTGGGACAGCATGGTACTTGAGATAACGGGCTTCTCATTCACCAGTCTCCAAGTTTGGGGGACCCGAGGAAAGGGTCTGTGGCACCTTCTCACCTGGGCTTGGTCAGAGACCTGAGACCCAGCAGGAAAGGTCTTCAGGAGGGACTCAGAGCCCTGAGGGGGGAGCTTTGTGTAAGTGAGCTGAGGATCCTGAGGCAACAGGAACAGAGAGCTCCTTTGGGCCTGGCGCTGGACCTCATGGCCATCATCTTCTGTCTCTAAGTGTTTCTTTCTCTCATCTTGACCCCTCTTTGCTTCATGTCTTAGACTGGCCTGGAGCCTTTGCTTCTTCCCAATGAGGTGATGCCATCCACAGAACATTGTAGGCAAAGCACTAAGGTGCTATGTAAATGAAAGCCATCATTGTTTCCCAGAGGAAGGAGGAGGAGAAAGGGGGAGGAGGAGAAAGAGGCAGGCAAGATAGGAAGGGAGGGGGAGAGGGAGGAGGGGGAGCATCTCATCCCTCACCTCCCCAGGCCTGAGAGCCCAGCAATGGACCCAGAGGAAGGTGGAGACCACACATTCTGTCTTGGGCACACTCCCAACCCTCCTCTCTTCACTCCCCCCAAGGAAAAGGGCCTTTGGACCATCCTTGGGCCTTCCAAAGCCCTCACCAGCCTGCCCTCCCATCACTGTGCCCTGCTCCACAATCCCCTTTCCCTCTCTTCATCAGACCAATCACTAAGTTTCCTGGAGGATGTGAACTCTTCAGCTGCATGGGGCTGGTCTCACCTGGGGTAGGGAAGCAAGAGCTGTGATTTTATACTGAGGTTGCAATAATGAACTTCCCAAAGGCCAGCCCTGAAGGTGGGAAGGGAATCCTGGGAAAGTCTATGTGGAGGAAATCAGGAACCTCTGGAAGCCCAGGCTTTGGGGAGTGAGTTCTCATGATTCTCTGATTCATACTTGTCCTCAGTAGCAATGGGCAACATTAGGGAGCACTGAGGCAGGTGTAGGGGAGCTTACAGAGGGGATGGGGGTGTCTAATGCTGGCTAGGTTATTTGGATTGGAAATCATAAGAGTTGGGGTCCATGGAGGTGAGGAAAGATGAATGTTCCCCAGTCTCCATCCTCACTTTTCTTAGATGGAGAACAGGATGAAGGCAGGGACAGAGATAGAGACAGATGAGACAGAGACCCAAGATAAGGCAATGGAGAGACTTGAGAAGTGTCTGGACTTTCTTAAGGGAAGGAAAGTGAAGTAGACAATCCTTCCCATGGCTGGCCTGTGGGGTCCCCTCGGCCCATCAGATGTGAGAAGTGCTCAAGGCTGTGGGCCCATCCATACCTGGCTAACTGGAAGGCAGTACCAGGGGATTTGGGTGGGGTGGGCAGTTAGGGAGGAAAGAACATCTGGCCAGGAGTTGGAGGCCAAGCTCCCCATATCTCTGTTGGGGCCCTTGCTTGGTCCCTTGTGGGCAGGCACTGGGGATGGGGAGACATCATGGAGAGAGCTGACAAAGTGAGGTTGGGGGCATCCTGGGAGGAGGGGAGGTCACAGCCCAGGAAGGCAATGATCCTTAGGTTGGTGGTGCTGCTAGGGACCCAATTGGCGAGCTGAGACGAACATGGAATCCAGCAGTGTGGGGACACTGAGCTAAAGAGAGGAGGGCAAGGCCTGCTTTCCTTATATTGACACCAGCTGGCCCTGTACTTATCTTGCTTCTGCCTCTTTGGGTGAATGTATGTTGTATTCTAGGAAAGTAGGAAATGAGATTCCTAAACAGGGGTTGACTTCTCTTTGTGTGGTGCCCCTGAGGGTTAAGCACCTAGTGAGGGCTTAATCACTGTTTGGGGAGATCTTTTATCACCTCCCTTTATCTTTCCTTTCCCCCTCTCTCTCCAGTCTTCTCTCAGTCTAGGGCTTCCGGGCCCTGGGAGATGCCCCGGGGCCAATAAAATGCGAGCCTAAGGGCATTCTTTGAGACCTTCCCATCTCCCTTCCCCTTGGATCCTCGCACACACACTCCCCATCTGGTCCCAGCAGATGCTGGCTGCCAGGAGGCCATTCTAAGCTTCCATCTCAGTGCTCTCTCCAAACTGGCCCCTCCCCAAAGTGTCCTGGGCTCTCAGACACTCTCTTTCTTCTCCTCAGGACTGAGTGTTGAGCTCCCTGTGCTCGGGATCCTGTTCAGCTCTCAAATCTGATCTCATTTGCTCATTAGGAGGAATGGATACTGACCAAACTAGGATGTGAATGATTGCTATCTCCCCTCTGAGTCTGCTCCCGGTGAAGATTATAGCATAACCTGTCCCTCCACTGTGCCTCCCCTGAGCAGGACATCCATTAACTCTTCTCATGCCATCTTCAGTTAGATCCCCAAGGGAAGTGCCCTATGGAAACAGAGCCCAGGTGTTGGCAATGACCCTCAAGCTGCCAAGGCTTCCCGTAGGAACCCAGGGATTGACTGGGTCGACTGTCCAAGGACCAGACTAGCTAAGTTTGGAGAGGCTCATTCCTCCCCAAAGTCAGAAGATTGGCCCTTAGGTTTCTGAGGCCAAGCCAAAGTGGGGAGGGTAGCTGCCAAGGGCTCCATCCTGTAGAGTAACCATTCCCTAGAAGCCAACTATCCTGAAAAAAGCCTGAGAAATGCAATGATTTGAAAAGACTACATTCAAAGAAGCAGAGCAAAGTTTGGGGAACCTACAGCCTTCCACTTGGGATGGGCTGGAGGGTAGAGAACCCAACAGAGAATGTCTCAGACTGTAGCTTCTGACCAATGGACACTGAGCCTGCTCCAGGATAAAACAGCCAGGGTCTCCTAGTCAGGGTGAGGATCCTCATTACTAGCTCATGTTCTCTCTCTCTCTCTCTCTCTCTCTCTCTCTCTCTCTCTCTCTCTCTCTCTCTCTCTCTCTCTTTCTCTTTCTCTTTCTCTCTCTCTCTCCTCTTCCTCTCCTCTCTTCTTTTTCTCTGTCTCTCTCCCCTCCCCTCCTTAGGTTCATATTCACCTTTTCCCTTTGCTTCCACCCTCCCACTCCATTGCCTCTTCCCCGTCTTTGCCTTAAGCCCATCAAGGCTGTGGCCCTTAGAAGAGGCCCCAGGAGGAAGGTAGGATGGGCCAGGTTTGCCTTGCTCTCTCTTCACTTGCTGGATACCCTCTTGGGCTGAGCAAGATGGATGTGTGGAGAGCCAACCTTCTGCTTGGGCTAGCTTTCCCTCCCCTCCTCTTCCCTAGGGCTGATTGCTGCTTTCTCTTGGCCCTTGTGAGCTTTGGGAACATGCCCTGTTCCCCAGCTGACCACCCTGGGAGAGGGACATGATAAGGAATCACCATTTAAGGAATGAGGACTGGGATTACTCTCATTTTGATTTACCCTTCTGTGCCTTCAGGCACAATGTTTCTGTCACTTCCTCCCCTGTATCTTCAGAGCACTGTATGGTGCCTTAGCTATGTTAGGGAAAGGTTAGCTAACAGCATTTGCTGTGCAAAGATGGGACCAGCCGAGTCTAGAGACCCTTGATGTGGGTCAGGTCCAGTCTTTGGTCATAGTCACTCTATGCTCCCAGGAAACCTAGTTTGCTTTTGGTGGAGTATCTCGAGGGTAGGATCTATGGAGGAGGGAAGAATGGCGTCTCCTGGGCTCCTACTCAATGGTGCCTCTCACCAGAAAACATGGATCCTGCCTTGGTCCTTGGGAGAGGAGCCAGAAACTTCCTAGGGGCCAACCCCATGAGTTGGGGAGAGACCTGGGGAAAGTCTTTTTTTTTTTTTGTCTTCTCACATTAGGTTTTTTTTTTCTTTTTTCCATTAAATTTTTATTAAATTTTTTTGAGTTACATATTTTCTCCCCGTCTTTCCCCC
>CM053582.1:577874631-577940588 GCA_028627135.1 Pseudochirops cupreus
CACGGTGCTGATATGGTTCCTCGTAGCCGAGCTGACTTTAGTGGGAAGTATCTTTGTGTGCGTTTTGGAGTTCCAGGATTGGTTTAGAGTCCTATTTTATGGGTATTTTGGGGTGGCTATGTGAGAGCTGCGATGTGTTGCTGCTGCTACGCCGCCATCTTGGCTCCCGGAAAGTCTTAATGGTAGAGAATTGAGGGGCAGAGAATGGCAGGGCAGGAAAATGCAGAAGGACCACACCTTCTGAAACGTGGAAGGCTTGGTGGGCCCAGGGCAAGGACTGGGAGTAGACTTTTGCTTAGCTCGACAGACAAAACAAAAGCCTCTCAGAGAGGATCTTGGAAGGGGGAATAGTCCCCTGGAAATGTTTCCTTCCACTTGGTTTAAGTAGAAGAGATTTTTGGACAAATGGAAGAACTAGAGGCTGTTTGGAGGAGTGCCCTCTATGACAGGTTTCCACACCAAAGCCATGAAAAAGGGGCCCCAGGAAGGTCCCCTGGATCCACCTTCCCTCTTCACTTAAGGTTTGGAGAAGTGGATGGAGGCATGAAGGAGAGATAGACAGAGAGGGTGGCCCAAGAAAGGGCAATGGGCTGAAGCCTGGGGAGTATCAGAACTTCCCAAAGGAAAGAGACTGAAAGCTAAAATCCTCTGAGTGGCCTGGGGGCTTCCTCACTCCCTGGGCTGTAAGCAGTGCCCATCCACACCTCTTTTCAAGAGGCTTGAGCAGGCTTTGAAGGCTGGCTCCAGCAGCAATGACCCCTTTCATAGGGCAGGACCTAAGCATTGTGTCCCTGGGAGCCTTGCGGTCTGTGGTCTTTGTTCCCACTGGGATGGGAGAGCTCCAGAGAGGAAAGGAAAGAGAAAAATAGGGGCTGGGGAGGTTTGGGATAGGTGTACAAGAGATTGCCCCAGGCTATTGGCCATCACTGTGAGTCCTCCAAGCATCTGGGACTCCACAGCTGCTTGCCAGAGGCCACCAGCCTTGGGCATGACCCTCTGAAAAGGTGCTCTTGCCACCCCCCTCTGGAAACCTTGTGCACACCAGCATTATGGGCACTGGCCTAGCTCGCTAGAGGGAATTCTGCCCAGACTGTGTTGTGAATCTCTTCCCTCCTTGGCCAACTTGTGACCTAGATCAAATGGAACTTTTGTTATCTGCCCATATCCCAGTTGCCTAAGCCACTGCTGGGCCCTCATGCCCTGTCCCCCCTTCTCCTCAGCTCAGACAGTCTGGGTCCATTGAGCTGACATGTCAGGCTGGATCATGTGGCGGCATCTCAGCATGGGGGCAGCCCTCCCAATGCTGTTTGCAAAAGAGCAAAGGATGGAGGTTGGAGAGACAATTTTAGGCTTGATGTAAGGAAAACCTTCCCTACCACCCAAGCTGCCCTCAAAGGGCGAGGCCTGCATTTATGAATCTCCATCAGGTCCAGGTTTCATCCTACCTCTCCAAAGATCCTTCAGCTTGTGTAGGGAATCCATTGTCCCATAACCTTCAGGGCCCAGAGACCATAGCATTTGGGATGTGACCATGGAACTCTAGGGGCTTGATGCCCGCCTGGTACCTGGGCAACCCCAGGCACCAGGGCTGGTCTTTGTTTTACTTCCTAACACCAAGGCAGTTTGATGGGGCTGCAGTGTGAATGGTCAATGGCCTCCTCTCACCATTCTGGGATTGAGGAGTAGCAATAATAACCTTGAGGAATTCGGGCCTGGTGCTTGTTCTTATCAAGTCCTTTTAGAACCTCCTTGGGCAGGTGCTCTTCTCCAGGCACAGCCCATGGAAGGCTTCACCAGGTCGGGATCAGCTTC
Source organism: Pseudochirops cupreus (assembly GCA_028627135.1). Lineage (NCBI taxonomy): Eukaryota > Metazoa > Chordata > Mammalia > Diprotodontia > Pseudocheiridae > Pseudochirops > Pseudochirops cupreus. The sequence goes on from CM053582.1 coordinate 577,876,444, forward strand.
CTGCCCACGTGAGCAGTGGCTGTCTGAGGGGATGGGGGTAACCAGTGGCCTGCAGGTGGGGAGCACCCCTACTCCATCCTTTAAAGCTCTGCTGGTGGTGAGAAGGCCACAGGCAGAGGGCACAGCCCCAGGGAGTATATAGAGACCAAGCCCATAACACAATTCAAAGGGAAACCACTGTTCTTGTTAGCACCTGCCCTGGCTATCCTGGGAGAGAGAAGGAAATGTGAGCTCTGCACATCCCACAGTCCATCCAGGGACATCAGCAACCAGGCTGGATGAGGGCTCTCTAGCTCGCTGCCCAACCAGAATCAGCTTTTCTCATTTCAGTGTGTTAGATCCGATCTTGGGCCTCCCCTATCGCCAGACAGCCCAATGTATGCACTCACACACACACTCAGAAGCACATGCACACTCACACACAGATATGGTGCATACACACAAGCTTCCTTCCTCTCCTTTTCTCTCCTTCCCTCCTCCCCTCTCCTTTCCTTTTCTCCCATTTGCCCTCTTCTCCCTTTCTGCTTCCCCCTCTGGGTGGCCCCTCTCTTGGTTGCATTGTCTCCTTGAGACCCTGGCTGATGTCTTGAGCCTTCTGGAGCCTGGCCACAGTCAGTCTCCATCCGTAAACCTGTGGAAAGCATGTGTGCATTGTCCCAACCCTCCGTCGCCCCTCCTGGTGAAAGCAGGAGGCAGGAGGGGGAGCAGGATTTGGGGAGGCTGCGAGGCTGGGTCAGCTGGCCCTCTGAGCTTCAGTTCAGGCTTGACTGAGAAGTGATGGAACACAGAAGGCCATCATGACCACATAACTTTAATCTCCCTGTATATGCCCGGAGGGAGGCTTGGTGGCATTTGGTCTGGGATGGGATCAAGACCGAGGCTCTGGGGGCTTTTTTTCATCAAGCCCCAAGCCCTCTGCACACCTCTGGATGCTTCTCTGTGGCATGGCCAGGACTTCCAGGTCTCCCAGGCCCTCCCATCAGAGCATGCTCTCTGGCCAGCCCCATCAGGCTAGAAGGGCTTTGAGAACAGGGCTGCTGACACAACAGGAGTCTAAGTGTCTGCTGGAATCTCAGAGGGTCTTGTTCTCAGCATGGCCGCAGGTTATGGATTGTTTTAAACCTAGCAACTCTTGGAGACCATCTGCTACAATGGGCATTGGCTTCTCTCTGCCCTGCTGAGGGAGAGAGCTCCCAGAATGGCCTCTCCTGAAGACACAGAAGCATCTTTGTTCAGGAATCAGAAGAGGGGTCTGGTCCTGAGCTCCAGCAGCTTCTCCCAGAGACGCCAGAGCCAGGGGCAGCTTAGGGGTCCAAAGTCCAGCCCTTTCCATTTGCAGCCCAGAGAGGGTGAGAGACTGGACCATATGCACCCCGAGTGTTTGGGGGCAGAGCAAAGACTGACTGGAGGCCCCCAGGTGCATCCCAGTTACTGCTCGTGTCTCCGGTGTCAGCCCGCAGAGGGAGCGAGCCAGAGCCCAGCCCTCTTTGGAGCAGCTGACCCAGCAAAAGCTGAGCTGGGGCAGGCCAGCCCAACAAAGGCCCCATCCGCTTCCCTCAGTCTCAGTCCCATTATGAGAGGAGGGCAGAGGAGCCTCCAGTTTTCCATCACTTGAGAACAGTGTTGGTCCTCTGTGAGGAGACGCCATGCTGGCCCAGGAGAGGACAGAGCAGATTCTAGTGATATAGAAGGGACGTCAGGCCTAGCTCAGAGGCAATCTGCAAGGCTAGGGTCCAAGTCCTCGTCCAAGTCCTCAGGGACCCAACAGAGTGGGGAGAGGGGATGGCAGGAGCAAGCTCATGCCTGTGTGACACTGGACACAGCGTCAGGCCTGGACCCAGACATGCGAGGGGCATAGAGCAGGCCCTAGGAGTCCAGCAGGGTCAGGAAGGAGCCAGCGTGGAATGACCAAGGACCAAGAGGGCACCAAGGACAGATTCCCTTCCTAGGACCACACAAAGGTGACTGGGGGAGCATGTTGGCTGTTCTTCCCAGAACCCCATCCTCTGATCGGATAATATCCCTATCTCCCAAGGTACCCTTCGCCACTCAGACTCCACGCCAGCTGAGTCAATGGGAGGACAGTCTTCTCTCCCCGATGAGGAGAAATTGCTCAGAGTTCTGGGTCTCATGTTGAACCTGGCACAGCAGCCTCAGCGTTAGCAGCCTGAACCCACCTCCCCTACCCCAGGCCCCACCCCAGTGGGGTGAGCTCCAGCGAGTCCCCACCTGTCCCTTGGCTTCAGAAGGACTGGGCCCAGGTGCCTGGTTTGGGTTTTACTCCACTGAGAGTGGTCAATTCGGGATGAGCTGATGTTTGGAGACCCCCTACCCCAGCTGTTTGAGGGGGCACCAGGGGGAAGAGCACAGAGGTGGAAGGGACCAGAGTGGGTCCTCAGCCAGGGCAGCAGGCCTTTGGGAGATGTTGTCCCCACCTGGATTCTGCCTCACAGCTCTCATGAGATCAGCATTGTTTGTCCTCCCTTGCTCAGGCTCAAGGCCCTTCCAAAGCAGGGCTCAGGTGCCTGGGTGAGTTTATCATAGGGCTGCCAGCCACGCCCCATGGATCCATGCCCCTGTCAGAGGCTGCAGGCACCACCCGCAGTGCATGCCCTGGAGAGGCAGCCCTGGAGCTCCATCCCATGTGCTGCCCATGTCAGGGGGTCCAAACCAAGGAGGACGAGGGATGGTGCCCACTGGTGCTGCCCCAGCCCGGCCTCTGCTGACGTTCTCTGTCTCTGCCCTTTTCCCTTTCTCTTCTGCTCCTCTCTGCCCACCACTAGCTGGCTGAGATTCACGGTGTGCCAAGGGGGCTTTATGATGGACCGGTCCATGATGGGATTGTGACAGCCAAGTCAGTAACCCCGACACCAGCCTCCAGAATCACCTCCTGCCCTGGCAAAATCACGGTCCCACCCATCCGCAACCTGCACCAGTCTGGATTTAGCTTGTCTGGTAAGTGCTGGAGACAGCTCTGGGGCCCTAGGAAGTCATCAGTGCCACCACATGGGCCAAGTGCCAAGCTAGGTAGGTCACCCTGTCAGGTAGGGCCCAGGGGGTCTAAGTTCCTCCACCTCCAGCATCCTAGAACCTTGGAGATGGTCAGTAGAAATCTGAACCTGGGATGGGGGGAGAACATGGGAGTACATGTGGACAGGGGTACCTGACCCTGTAGCCTTGGTGTGGCCAGGGGCACAGAGCCCCAGGTATTTCATGGGATGTCGTTTCCTGCCCAGTAGCTGTTCTTGTGGGACCCCACCAGCCCACAGCCCAAATCCCTCTGGCAAACTCTGCCCATACAAAAAAGTGGGCTCTTCCCTGGGAGTTTGAGATCTATGAAAAAGCTCGAGCTTCCTGGTTTTTTTTTTTTGTTTTTTTTTTTTCCTCTTCCAGGCTCTCAGGCTGATGACCACATTGCCAGGAGGCCAGCCCAGAAGATTATCGCCCCTCCGGGAGGACGGTCCAATATCACATCTCTGTCCTAGGGGGGGCCTTTCTGGCCCTTAGCACTGGTTCTCATTGGCCACCTACTAAACTTCTTTTAAAAAGGGCCCCATTTTGCCTCCATTTCCCCTCCAGTAGGCCTTTCTTTCTCAGCAGCCTGGGTCCCCTTATAAGACACCACAACAAGAGAAGGCAGGCCCAGGGGGCTGGCATTGCCTGCCCACAGTAATGGGGTGGGGCAGGAGCATTTCCAGGTCCATGGGCTCCAGCTGCTGCCTGACTTCCTCCCATGCACAGCCTCCTCCAAGGAAGAAAGTGGAGACAAAAGAAGGCAGCTGGCACAGACAGGGCAGGGCCCCAAATGCTAAAAGTGGCACTTGTCCAATGCCCTTCCATTCCCCTTCAGCATTGACCAAGCGTCTGCCATGGGCTGGACCCCGGGCTGAGCACAGAGACACAAAGACAAAACCGAAGCACTCTTTACCCGTGGGCAGCCCTTGCCCCCCAGAGGACTGACCCGCCCCCCCCCCCAGGCTCCTCTTCCTGTGCCCCCCAGGGTCTCCCCGCCCCGAGCCTTGCCACAGGGCATTTTCTAAGCTTGCCCACTGCCAGTTAGAGCAAGAGGGACTTCTCCTGGCCAGGTCTCCATCCCTGCTCTGTTTCTGCCACTGTCGGTATTTCTTAGGGCTGCAATCATCAGTAGCAAGGGGTCTCCCTTTGCTGCCTGCCACTCACTGCCATGTCTCTGGCCAGGACCTCCCCTGGCCACACTGGCACAAGCACCATCAAGTCCTTACCGATTCCCTTCAGGGGCCTAGACTTAGGAGGAGGCTGACTTCAGCTCAGGCCTTTGCAACGACAACTGGGCTGTTCCACGTTGCCAAGGACCCAACTGGCCCAGTTCTAGACAATTGTTAAGACCAATAAGGTAACTGGTTTGTATTTGTTACAAAACTGGAATTTCCCTCAAGCTCTTTGGGAGCTGTGAAGCTCCTGCATCTTCTCAGCATCCCACAAGTAAGGACGAGGGTTAGGGCAGACTGACAATTGATGAACTTGAACCAGGTAGCTAAAAGCCCACCAGAAGCTGGGTTTCGTTAGCCTTTTTCCCTATCTCTTGCATGGGACTTTTGGAAACACTGTGCCCCCCCACCCATCTCTGGTGCCCCACTCCTTCCCTTCTCCTGTGTCTTAGGCCCTGAAAACAATCCCACTAATAAACGTACGTTCAACCCCTCCCAGCAGCTGGCTCTGCTTGGGCCCATGAGTGGGGAAGGATGGGAGTCTGGACTTGTTTGCACTGGGAGGAAGTCTTGGGATCTTCCAGTGCCTGCCCATCCATCTGTCCATCTGTTTGTGTGTGCGGGCAGCAGGGTGAGGAGGGCACCTCCAGCCAGGCTTCTCAGCACAACTTTGGTGTGTGGTAGGCAAGTTTGACCTGCTCTCTCCTGGTTGTCCAGGTGCCCACAGTCTAAGACAGAGCTTCAGGGCAGAGAGGAGGCAAGAGGGAACAGCCACGGTTTTTCTTAGTCCTAGCTTCGTCTCTCTTTCCCAGAGCACATGTTCTGTACCCCTGGGTCCTCTGGGCATAAACTTGAGAGGAAAACAGGCATCATTTTCTCCTGGTTTCTCTAGGTCACCCTTGCCTGCCATAGCATAATGAAGTGTGGAGGCTTTGATTGGAAAGTCCCAGAGTAAATGAACATTATTGCCCAAAGAGACGCAGGAGATTCCATCTCTGGAGTTCTCTCTCTTAGACTTTAAGGTTCCCCCTGCCCCCCACCTTCCCAATTTCCATGTATACAATTCCACTGAGTTCTTTAGACAGTCTGGAAGATAGTCCTCCTTCAAACAGGGGGAGGCTGCAGGTTGAGTCTAAGACCTGACACAAAGTAGACATTCTTTGCAGGGCTATGGACTTGGGGACATGGTACCCACTTGATGGCATCTTTAGAGAGCAGCCAACGGCTTCACCTCCATGCAGGGTCAGGGTGGTGGGGGTGGGGTCAGTGCTGATCATGTCCACACTGCCTTCTTGGGCAACCTTTGCTAAATGAGTTGGATGGAAAGCAGTCACTGAATGATGGCCAGATCTTGAGTGATGAGTCCCTCTGCACTTAGCTAGTCTGGGCCTCGCACAAGAAACACCCAGTCTACCATGGGGCCTGTACTTGAAGCCTTTTGAGCCTGGTAGGGCCTGTTTAAGTTCATGGCTCCACTGAAAAGCTGGCAAGAACCCAGGGTCACCCCCAGGCCATGGGGAGGTCACGAGCTGGAAAAGATAAGTCAAAGCCAGCCAGCAGCTTTGGCATGGGCTGGACAGGAATTCAAGGTTTATGGGATTCTTCCTCAGATTTCCAGCGTACGCTGAGAGCATGGCAACCCACCTAACTGCGAAAGAAATAACCCACTCTAGGGGCTACACCATCAGCTCAAGAAAAGACCTTCCTTGGAGACCTAGACACCTATGGACAATGGTTTTATCAGCCTCAAACTTTCCCTCCTTCCCACTGTGGGCCATGTCTGGCTGATGCAAGACAGTTCTGGTTCACAGGGTGTGAGCAGGGCTAACTAGAGACCTCCCTAGCTGGATATGCAATTCAACAAGCATTTATTAAGTGCCAATGATGAGCCAGGTTCAGGTTGGGAATGTGAGGGCAGACCCAGGGATCCCAACAGCCCTTTACCACCCTCTCCTCCACTCTCCCTGGCCCTAACAGTCTGACCAACCTCTGATAATGAGTGCCTGGGCCAAAGCTTGGCTACCATCTTTTTCCATCTGGAAGTCTTAGAACAAAAAAAATGATCCTAGGAGCCCAGATTTAGAGCTGGAAGGGCCTTTAAAAATCATCTGTGTAAGAGACCCCAAATGGAGGGAGGCAGAAAAGAAGTCCAAAGGCCAGTTAACATGAAAAAGGAAGAGCCTAAATGGGCATGAGCAGACTGGCATAGCCCTTTGTAGCAAGTTGCATTGCCAGGCTCCTACTTGCTATGGTCAAGATGGCAGCAAGAGCCTCGCCACTTGCAGGGGTTCTTTGCTGGGGTGGGTCTCTGCATCCTAGCAGTGCCAGGAGGCCAAGCATTGAGCTCCACACCTTGGTTACAGTTTGCTCCCAGCCCAGACCTGCCTCCCTATCCCCTCCGACCCTCTCCAGTCCTCTCTCTCATGTCACCCCTTTCCAACTGCCAGCCTCAACAGCCCCCTCAGAATGTTCCTGCCTTGCCCAGGAAGGGGACCTTGTTCTAAACTGCCAAGACTCTTAAAGGAACCCCCCCCCCCCCACAAACCCATTCAGTCTCCTCCTGCTTCTGCCCATGCCCCTGCCACCTAGATCTGCCTGGACTCTGACACAAATATCCATGATATATGACACCAAACGCCAGGATTTAAACAAAAAGACTATATAAAATTAGGGGTGTGCACCAGCCTTCTCCCACCCAACACTTCCCCCAAATCCTTCCCTACAGGAGTATCTACATAATGTTCCTGGAGGGGTAATGATAGAGAACACACAGTGGTGATGGATATTTTGAGATTGAGGACCAGAAGATAGAACAAACCCTAGAGAAATAGGTCCCATGGAAAGGAAGGTTCTGAGTACCACCAATCAAAAGGGAAACCCATGAGCACAAGAGGGAACACTGGGAAGGTGAAAATAAGGGAGGAAACTGGTTATCAGGGTGGGGGGAGGGTGACCTCAAAGAGCAAAGTTTCATTGTTGCCATCCAGGGTGGAGTGCCCTACCAGGTTTAGAAAGGTCTTGGTACACTTTCAAATTCAATAAATGTGCCAGCTATGGTGGGTCAGAGATCAATAGGCAATGGCCAAGCAATGGTGGAACTAAGAATAGGGAGGCTCTGAGAAGGGCAGTGGGACAGGCATGGACTGATCATGCCCTGCTTCCCAAGCACCAGCTCTGTTGGGGGCAGACCCTGCTGGATTGTTTACGTACCCCATTCCCAAAGTGCCACTTCTGGGATGGGGTGGGGAGGGACATCCTGAGCTGTTCACATCCCTGCTTCCTGAACCCAGCTCCATTCAGGGCCAGAAGACATTCTCCTTGGTGAATGAAACTTGGGTTTGAGTGACCAGATCCCATCTGACCCTGAGGCAGTGTGGGGATGGGCTACCTTATAAGACCTGATGGTTTCTGGAATTTCTGGGTGTTTGTTCAATGAGCCTTGTTAAAAGTTAGGCTCTGGCCTGAGTGCAATAGGGACTTTTCTGCCAGGGGAAGATTCCTCAGAGTATGACTTGTGGCAGCCATAACCCTCCCCACTCCTCTCCCTATTGGTATCTACTTGACCTGCTGTGGGTTGGCATAGAGCAATGCCAATTCTGTCCATCCTGAACATGGTGATGAGACTGCTACTCTGGCCTACCCAAGGGGGCCAAAGGAATTTGTAGTGTTGATCAAACCCCCCATCTGCCCCCTTCAGTCTGGTCATTGGGATGGAGCCCAGCCTGTAAGGAAGGTCACTTATGTAGCTAGCCCAGGCCACTGCCAATCACTTGGCTGCTTGTGGAACTTTTCTGGGCACAGAGATCAACAGGGAAAAGAGCTCTCAGAGATCATCTCATTTAAAGTTTTTGTTTTGTACGTGAGGAGACAGGCCTCAAGAGGGGGGAGTGACTTATCCAAGGCCATACAAGGGATCAGAAGCAGAGCTGGGATTTGAACCCATCTCCTTTGAGCAGCCAACATTCTTTGGACTATTTTCGGCTCTCTCAGTTGTTCTAGTTCTCTGTTGGGGGCAGCATCCCATCAATATGAGGGCACCCTTTAGTCCATCTTAAGACGGTGCCAGATGTCTGACTGGCCATCCCCCAGGAACATCCTGTGGGGACTCTTCTCCATCTGAGAAGACCATCTCAGGGTTGGGTTGCCCAGGTTCTAGGCTTTCACAAATACCATGGCTCATGCCACTTAGCACTTAACAGTGAGAGTGTGTCCACAAATCTCATTTTAAAAGCTCAACTCCCTGTTGACAAGGACAAGGTGCTTGTCACAAAAGAGTTTTATTCAAAGAATGCAGAAAACAAAGCAGGGACACATGTTTAATGTTTAATCAGCTTCCTTTTGTGGCTTAGCCAAGCTGCCCACTTCTCTGTCCCTGCCATGAACTGCTCTCATGTCCATGGCTTCGCTCAGACTGCCCGCATGCCTGGGTGCGCACCCTCAGCTCGTCCCTCTCTCCCTTCAAGAATCCACATGAGCACTGTATGCTCCATGAAGATATGCCTCCTTCCTCCTGAACTGGTAGTGCCCGCCCTCCCAGACTCCTCTAGGCTTAAAGCAGCCTTGTACTCAGGTCACATTTCACACATGAGTGTGTGCACGCTCACATGCGCATGCAAACACATGCACATTTCCAATGACATTATAAAAGTTCATGTCATATCTCTCAGGGAGAGTAAGGACTGGGTCTTCCTTGTCTTTGTCTCCCCAAGACCTAATGTGCATCCTGGCCCATAGTAGGTGTTTAATAAATATTTGCTGATTAAATGCCTAGTAGGTGTGCTAGACACCATCATAGGTTCAGTGATACAAGGACCAAAGTGAAACTGTCTGTGCCCTTGAAAAACTTGCAGCCTATCCAGGGGAGAAACATGTACAAAGATAAGAGAACAGATAAGTAGCAGGGAGGAAAGAGATAGGTAGGTAGATCATTGATAGATAGATAGATAGATAGATAGATAGATAGATAGATAGATGGATGGGTAGATAGATAGATATGCAGATAGACAGAGAGATAGACATGCAGATAGACAGATAGATAGATATGCAGATAGGTAGATAGATACATAGATAGATAGATAGATAGATGGATGGATAGATAGATAGATGATAGATGGGTAGGTAGATAGATAGATAGATAGATAGATAGATAGATAGATAGATTAATGGATAGATAGATGGATAGATAGATATATAGATAGACAGGCAGATAGATAGATGGGTAGAGCTAGATCGAGGTCAAAGGATAAATAGGTAGAAACAAAGAGATAACTAGCTAGAGATATATATAGAGAGAGATAAATGGTTGTTTGGAGATGAAAACATGGTAGATAAATGCATAGAAAAATTATATACATATAGCTAGATCAATATAGAGATAAAGAGGTTGATAAAGCTAGATGGAGGGAGATAGATGGAGAGAGAATGCAAAGAAAAACAGATGATGGTGCTGATGGTGATCGGTAGATGATACCTAGATAGATCTGTGTGCTTAGCACAGTGCCTGAGGGCAAATAGTATGTGATTGGCAAATATTTACCAACTGATTGAGAGAAGATGGAGCTCATGATTAATGGCCTTGACTTCTTCTGTAAAATAGGAAGCAAGATTGTCAGCTGAGAAGTTGTCAGGGGGGGAGAGGGAGCCATAGAAGAACAAAATGATTTAGAGGAGTCACTATGGAAAGTGGGATAGTGTGTTGATGATGAGGTGCAGAAAGGTTGCCTAATAGCGGAGAAGACCCAATTGAGGTTGTGTAACATGCATTTGTGGTGGGCCCAGTCGGAACAGTTGCATGCTCAATAGCATGCATATAGGACTAAAGGCAGCCAATGGTAGGAGTGATCAGCAGAGAAGAATCATGGAAATGAAAAGAAAACTAGGAATTCGAGAGTGGAGGACAGTAGAGAGTTCTCCAAGTGGTCCAGATGGGGAAAAGAGGAAACAATGGCTAATACAATAGAGATGGCCTGGAAGAAATTGAGAGGTCAAGGGATTGGAGGTCACAGTGCAGACAGAGTAGGATTTGGTAAGGAAAGGCAACAGGAAAGGCAAACAGCCAATAGATTGTGAGTTGATAAGGAGATGTCAGGACTCTTGAAGACAAAAGGGGTACATTAGTGGGTGATGGCAAGGTCAAGGATGTGACTATCTTTGGGATATTTATGGGAAGCATGCAGCTTGATAAACTGAGTGGTTAGGGCACTTGAGAGTCAGTGTGTATGTTGAAGTCTCCTACTATGAGGTCAAGAGTTGGGAAAGAGAGAAAACTGTAATTCATTGGGGAAAGAAGGAGACTGATCTGGGCATCTGTAGATAACAGCTGCCAGGATTTTGGTTGGGTGGTAAATATTAATACCATGAACTTTGGAGAAGAGGTTACTGAGTGATGGAGGTAGGGGAAGAGCTTGGAAGTGGCAATGTAAAGCAAGGAATATTCCAACTCCCTTTCCTCCACCAGTGAGCTGAGAATGCGTGAAGGTGCAGCCAGCACTGGTAAGAGTGGTCAGAAAGGTGTGTCATCTGGGGAGAGCTAGATTTCAGTCAGAGCTGGTAGATGGAAAGGGAAGAGGAGTAGATTGTGGATGAAGACAAGTTTGTCAACTATGGCACAAGCATTCCAGAGAGCGCAGTGGAAGGGAAGGATAGTGTTTGACTGGAACTTTGGGGTGGGAGGGTTGAGGGGAAGGAGAATAGAGAACTTGGTGGTAGGTGGTGGGAGTGGAAGCTTGGATGCTGACCCACAGGGTTCATGATCACTAAAATTTAAAGACTGTGGCCAGATGTGTGAATGTTCAGCATTGGGTGAATGTGCCATTCCTCTTCCCAAAGGAGGTTAGGGATCATACTGGAGGTAAATGCAGGATGAGACAGGAGACACATGGTCATTTGGAGGGCTCTGCTTCACTTTTTCTTTCACCTGATGAGTAGAAATTAGGCAGAAAAAGGTACAGAGGGAGACAGAGATGGAACTCACACAGCAGGAGAAGGAAATCCCATTTCCCACCAACTTTCCTCTTCTTCTTCCTTCAAAGGGCAGACAGGTGCAGCAGGAGAAGGAAGCCTTGAAGTCAAATAGAAGCTTGCTTCTCCTTGAACAGGAAGTTTTCTGTATCTCAGTTGGGAGTTTGGGTTGTCAGAAAGCAGTGGGACTTGCCTTGGGCTGGCACAGATGGATGTTGTTGCTTTGGAGCATATGGAAGACCTCTCAGCCTGGCCCATTGCCATCTTCCCTCAAGGAACACAGTTCGTCCCAGAAGGAGAGAGAATGCACAAGGGGAGCAAACAGGGAGATGTTTGGTGCCTTTTCTCACTTAGGGAGGCTGGTGATGGATAAGGTAGCAGCAGAACTTGGTGGAAAAAGGGAAGGTGAGAGGAGAAGGAAGGTTGGGGAGCGTAGGAAGGATGATAAGTTCTCTTTTGGACATTTTGCCTTTAAGATGTCTATGGCACATCTAATTTCATCAAGTATTTGATGATACATGACTAGAGCTCAATAGAGAGAGATTAGGCCTGGATATCTGGATCTGTGAGTAATTTGCATAGGGATAAGAAGAAAATTCCTGACTGAGATCCTTGAGAGAGAGAGAAGAGGAGAAGGTCTGGGGTAGATCCTTGAGACAAGCCTATAGTCTGGGGGGCATGATAAGGCAGCAAAGGACATTGTAAAGGAATGATCAGATAGGTCAAAGGAAGACCAAGAGAGAGAGAGCAATGCCAGAGAAGCCCAGAAAAATGAGGGGATCAGATTGAGTGATGGCACATGAAATGCTGCAGAGAAGTCAAGAAGGACGAGGATGGAGAAAAGAATACCAGACTCAGCAAATAAGAGATCACTGGTGACCTTGGAGGAGAAGGTCAGAACTATACTGGAGGATGTTTAGAAGAGACCAATGCTGGAGAAGGCTAAGGCAAAAGGATAGCGAGCATTTTCTCTGTTATCCAGTTTGACCTTATCTTGGTATACAGAGTAAGATGTTCATCTAGGATTAGTTTCTGTCTAACTGCTTTCCAGTTTTCCCAGAAATTTTCATCAAATGTTGAATTCTTACCCCCAAATCATAGACATTTGGGTTTGGCAAACACTAGATCACTGGTCATTTACTGCTGTGACTGCATATTCACTCTATTCCCCTGATTCAACCTCTGATTCTTAGCCAGTACCAGATTGTTTTGATGATTACCACTGTGTAATATATTTTGAAATTCAGAACCGCTAGGCCACCTTAACATATTTTTCACTGATTCCCCTGAAATTCTTGACCTTTTGTTTTTTCAAATGAATTTTGTTGCTATTTTTTTTCTAACGCTATAAAATAATTCTTTGGTAGTTTGATTGGTATGACACTGAAAAAGTAAATTAACTTATGTGGAATTGTCATTTTTATCATATTAGCTTAGCCCACCCATGAGCAACTGATATTTCTCCGATTGTTTAGGTTCATCTTTATATGTGTGAAAACTGTTTTGTAATTGTGTTCATATAGTTCCTAGGTTTGTTGCGGTAAGTAGATTCCCGAGTAATTTACATTATCTACGGTTATTTTAAGCGGAATTTCTCTTGCTGCTGGATTTTATTCATAGGATATAGAAATGCCAATATTTATGTGGATTTATTTTGTATCTTGCAATTTTGCTGAAGTTGATGATTATTTCAAGTAGTATTTTAGTTGATTCTCTAGGGTTCTCTAAGTATATCATCACATCATCTCTGAAGAGGGATAGTTTTGTTTCCTCATTGTCTATTCTAATTCCTTCAATTTCTTGTTCTCTTATTGTTACAGCTAATATTTCTAATACAATATTGAATAACAGTGGTAGTGATGGGTATCCTTCTGCTTCACCCCAGTTGCATTGGGAAGGCTCGCAGTTTATCCCCATCACATGTAACACTTGTTCTTGGTTTTAGATAGATGCTACTAATTATTTTAAGAAAGACTCCATTGATTCCTATGCTTCCTACTGGCTTTTTTCTTTATAGAAATAAGTGTTATATTTTGTCAAAGCCTTTGAGTCTATTGATAGATATAATCATATGATCTTGTTTTTATTATTGATATGGTCAATTCTGATAGTTTTCTTCATATCAAATCAGCTCTTCATTTCTGGTATAAATCCCACCCGGTCATAGTGTATGATCTTTGTGATACATTGCTATAGTCTCCTTGCTGGCATTTTATTTAAAAAAAATTTCCATCAAAATTCATTAAAGAAATTGATTTGTAGTTTCTTTCTCTGTTTTTGCTCTCCCTGGTTTAGGTACTAAAACCATATTTGTGTCATAAAAAGGAATTTTGTGAGACTTCTTTACCTGTTTTTCCAAATACTTTATATAATATTGGGATTAATTGTTTCTTAAATGTTTGGTAGAATTCAATTGTGAATCCATCTGGTCCTGGGGATTTTTTTCTTAGGGAACTTATAGTGAATATTCTCAAGGGATCTGGCTGAGAAAGGGAAGACAAAAGCTTTACAGGATGGCTGGCTTTAGTATGTTTTTCAGGGTGGAGAGACTTCTGGGGAAGTTATGGAGGCAGTAGGGAAGAGACCAATAGATTTAAAAAGATGAAAATGTGAGGTGGGATAATAGTAGAGTGAAATGCTGAAATGGATGGGAGAGTATGGAAAGGAAATGGAGTTGGTCCAGAAGGGAAGGTACAGAAAGGAGAAGTTGGACCATGGTGTGCGGGGGTGGGGAGAAGAGAAGGGGAGAAGAGAAAGCCCACAGTGAACTACCTCTTGTCTCAGTACAGTTAAGAGGCAAGATAAGGGCGCGGCAATTGAAGGTAACTGCTCCATTTGGTAGCACACAGTAGGAATGGAGGAGGCAGATGGTGTGAATAATCCAGGGCTGAAGTTTAGCTAGGCATGAGGGGTGATAGGACAAGGAAGCAAGGGATTTGGGAAGAGAAAATAGTGTGGAGTTGAGCTGGTTCACTAAGGGGTCAAGAAAATAACTCAAATGAGGGTGGTGACCTGGGAAAGGACTGAGAGCTGAAGGCTGAGAAAAGTAAGGATTAAGCAGAGATGACAGACTAAATGGAGGAATTGGAAAACATTCACTAAATGAGTACTAAATTCCCAGCCCCAAGCTAAGTGTTGGGTGTGCAAATGAGAAAGTAGAGGCAGTCCTTGCTTTCAAGGTACTCTAATTGAGGAAGAACACATTTGTTTTAAAAAGTTCAGGAGGATGGAAAGGGCCAAGGACCCTGAGGTATATCACTAGATCAGTGCCCTGGCAGATGGGATGGCCCCGAAGACCGTCGGACACAGCTGCAGGGGAGGCAGTAAGGCCTGTTGACTCTCTGTCTCATGGGAGGAATAGACTTCACAGTTCCCACATCATCCAAACACTATAAAGAGTTAAGCAGCCTTTACAGGTTGTGGGTGCTCTGGAGATAGAGGAGGGAATGAAGGGGACATGAGCCCAAATGGTGACAGAGGATGGGGACAGAATGGTAGAGGGTGATGATCAGATAAAGGAATTTCAGAGTTCTAAATCACAGAAATGGAACACATGTGGGACTGGTGAGCTCAAAGGCATCATCCTCCCTGTGTGGAGCTGAGGCAGAGAGGATCCAGAGGTCATGGGGGGTGAGTATATTGAGGAGCTGGGAGGTTTGGATTTTTTGGGTTTTGTTTTAGGGTTTCTAAAAACTTTGAACTGTCTCTGGACATTCAATTTATTTTTTATTTAAATAATTTATTTTCCCCAATTAAATGTAAAAACAATTTTTAACATTTGTTAGTTTTTTTAAAACTTTTTAGTTCCCAATTCTCTCCCTCCCTCCTTCTTCTTCCCTGACACAGAGAGCAGGGATTGGGGTGTTTACAGGAACATTGAGATGTATGGTCAAGTCCCTTAAGAACAGGAGCAGGAGGAATAGAGAGAAAGACTTGGATCCGGGTTCTGAACACAAGGAGAAAGGAGAAAGACTCACTGGGGGCTGGTGGGCTCTGGCTATCAGGGTCCAGCTGGAATAATCAATTTGGATCAAGTGAACCTTGAAGGAGGAGAGACTGCTGAGTAATGTCAGCAGAGGGAGAGTCTGGGAAGGGAGCAGTCTGAGGCAAGGAGTTCTCTGACTCTCCTACCAGGAACATGAGGTGAAGGAATGGCAGCTTGCAGAATGAGAGGATTGCCAGGTACACGAAAGATGGGCTGAGGAGGAGGAGGGCCTCTCTGAGTAAGGGGGTGAATGGAAGGAGCAAGAGAGGAAGAGGTAAAAATGAGGGTGAATTTGATTTTCTTTCACTTATACAGCAGGAATTTTAGGTGGTCCAGGGGGAGGAGGAAACAGAGGAGTGTGATGGAATCACTCATCAGAGGCCCCCAGAAGCTACCCTATTGCGCGACTACCATCGGGAGAGCCAGCACAGCCCAACTGCATGACCGCTGAATGGGGTCTGGGACTGCAAGGTGCTGCCATGCCAGAGAAGAGGCTTTATCTACTCAGACTCTCTCCCTATGCTTACCTAACTCTGGCCTCTTCTCTCACAGCTTCTGGCTGTACTTCCCTATCCCCCAGCCCTGATGGCACATTCTTCTATCCGCCTCCACCTCACTGATGTGCCTCAAACAAACACCAAGCCCAGAGCTAGACATGCACTGGCAGTCATTTGCAGTGCTGAAGAGGGGAATGTCCGGATTAGGGGACCTTCTTCACAAGCCCTTCTTGGCCCCCTCTTTCCCTCCAGTCTAAAGTGGCAACAGGGCTGGGCTTGTGTTTCTGTCTGTCTAATCTCTTGTTGCATGGTATGGCATTCTTAGCTCTGCAGCACAGGTGGCCTGCTTCCCCCTTTTCTCAGCCAAAATAAGCACGAGTCCCCAGTGATCCCCAGTTTATCTGGACAAAAGAAGAGCACCAACCTTCAAAGCCTTCCTCTTCTTCCCTAGTCACCAGCCTTTGCCTACAAACCTCCCCCTTCTTCCCTCTCCTTCAGTCTCTACCAGTCACCAGTCTCTTTCTTGCTCTCCCTTAGTCCCGTGTCTCTCACTCATCACACTCGTCACTATAATGACACCAGTCTTCATAACCAAAATGTGCAGGCCTAGCATAAAAAGATTCCACCCTATGGACACACTGATAGCTGAAAGGCATGACTTATCTAATATGAATGAATGCATGATAAAGGCATTTCTTAAGCATTTACAGTGTGCTAAGCATTGTGCTAAGTGCTATGATAGAAAAACAAGCCAGCAAAATGGTCCCTGCCCTCAAGAAGCTTACATTCTAATAGCTGAACATTTACCATAGTAGAAAACTATAAACATAATAGACCATAGATATAACAAAAGTAATGAACATAACATGGTTATATCAATGGGTAAAGAAAAAGGTTTTGATAAAACGCAACCCTCATTTATGATCTTATGAAAGGATCACTATAAGCAGGACTTTTCTTAAGACCGTGACTTGGATGAATCGAAAGCCTCCTTACCTGGAATGTAGAACAAGGCCCCTTTTCAATAAGATTGGGGGTGGAGGGATGCTAGCCATCCTCACCCCTCTTACTCGGTGTACCTCCAGGAATGTCTCTGAGGGCAATAAGCGAACAACTAGAAATGGATGGGCTAACCATTTGTAGATCAATATAATTAACTTAAACGATGCTAAAGAACAAGCATAAAAAAGAAACAAGCATTCATTTCATGCAAGTGCAGGTTCCTTTTGTTAAACTCCCCAAATGCATCAGCATTTCCATAGAAAACTATAAAAATCCAGTAGGAAGAGACAGAAAATGTTCATTCAAAATAAATATTTTTTTGAAATCTGAGAGACCACTTTTAAAAATATATGCCAGATTTGTATGAATAAGACTACTTAAAGATATAAGGACACACACAAAAAGTATTGAAAGAAACAAAGGAAAGTTTTAAGAATTGAATTCTTCATAATTGGGCTATGCTGATATAATTTACATGACAATATGGCCTTAGTTATTGTACAGACTAAGTGCCATGCCAACCAAATGACCAAGGGCTTACTTCATAGAACAAGACAAAAGCACCCCCAAAATCCATCTGGAAGAACCAAAGGTCAATGATTTTTTAAGGAAATGCTGAAAAGAAGGTAAAAAAAAAAAGGGTTAGTGTAGTAGCACCCAATCTCAAGCCAGATCAGTGAAGTGTTTTCATCCAAACCATTTGATCAATAAACCAAGTCCTGGTCTGGGTTAAGTACTAACCTCCTGGAAGAGCATATTAGGAGTTAGGGTTAAAACTATGATCTTAAGTCTTCATTTTGTGTGTGTTAAGCATTTCTTTGGTATAAGGGAAAAAACTGTCATACTAGTCTGACACTGTGATTTTGGGGGGGAGGGCGAGGGGGGAGAGACACTACTATAAGCCAAGCCTAAGCCTGTTAGGTGATTTTCCCTTGGGCTCTTGGGTGAAGACTTAAAGAGCCAGAGATGAGGAGAAAGGCTTAGCCTTTCTCTTTAGAGAGCAGGTTCTTTCAGAGTTAACCCTTGTCCCTACTTGAACCTAGAGCTTGGTCCCCTTACTGGAAGAAGGTGCCTCAAAACCCCCAAGTCTAATGATATCTGAAGCTACATGTGTATCTTGGGTATTATTATCAGAGAAATTTATTGTGAAGATTTCTCAATTGTTCTATATCTGACTCATATCTGTTTGCCACACTTCTCTTCCTAATAATCAGAATTGTCCAAAAATGGAATTGGATCCCTTGAGAGCTGGAGAGCTCTCCTCTGTGGATGTCTTCAAGTAGAGGTTGGTCATAGTGGAGATTCCTACAAAGTATGGGCTGGATCTTGGGCTGTTGTGGCCTTGGCAGCCATACCCCAATATTGCCTTTTTGAACCCATCCACTGGTGCCCTGTTCTGGGTGCTCTTCTCTCTCCTAAAGTGAACCACTATTTGTGACTGTTGTCACCGTACCAGGGACACTGAGTGGGATTCACCGGTCATCCAAGTTCATCCCTCTCCTGATACTTGCTAGATCACACTGTGTCTGCTACACAAACTCTGCTGCACAGTCATAGATGCCAGTTTGATTCCACGCATATCGAGCATCATAATTTTGTGATTGAATGGGGTTATATTTCACATCAGCCAAAATATTCTTTACAAACTTACCCTGATGGGATGGCTCAATTCATAAAGAAAATGATCAGACGATGTTTATGCCTAAGTGGTCATTTGCCTGAAGTTATAAAAGTTCCTTATACTCAGGATCAAATACAGCAATTGGTTGAAAATCAAGTATCTTGGCAATTGTTGTTAATATATGCTATCCCTATACAACATTATACACCCAAAGGTATTTTCAGATTCTTAACAAACAATGAGTTCATACTCACTAGGGTATGTAAGGATCAACCTGTTTCAGGATTTAATGTATTTACTGATGCCACAAAAGGCTACAGAGCTTCTGTATACTGTCCTGATAAACAGGTTATGAAAATGATCACGACTCCTTATGATTCCACACAAAAAAAAGAGCTCATTGCTATAATATCTGCTCTCACTTTATTTCCTCAGCCTATTAACATTATTACAGATTCTCAATATGCAGCCCTAGTAACTCAAAAGATAGAAACAGCCAATATACGTAGAAGTAAAACTCAGTTGTACACGTTGTTCTGTGATTTACAAGATAGTGTACAATATAGATCACATCCCTTTTACATTATTGTTATCCCTTCTCATACTGGTCTTCCTGGACCACTTTTTAAAGGAAATTATATAGCTGATCAAATCCTTGTGGGGTCATTAGAATTCGCAAGGGAATCCCATAACAAATTCCACCAATCTGCTAGAATGCTTGCTAAGACTTTCGATATCACTAGAGAGCAGGCTAGACAAATAGTTAAAAGTTGTCCATCATGTGTTGTCTGCAGTCCCTCTATACCAAAGGGTGTAAATCCTCGTGGATTGTTACCCAATGAAATTTGGCAATCTGATGTTACTCATTATTCTGCTTTTGGGAAATTAAAATATAAACATGTAACTGTGGACACACATTCAGGGTTTACATGGGCAACCGCTATGTCTGGAGAAAAAACTTCTCATGTTCAAGAACATCTTATTACATGCTTATTACATGGCCCCGCTTATACCTCAAAAAACTTTACTGAATTCTGTCTTCAATAGGGTATTCACCATGTTACTGGGCTTCCTTATAACTCCACGGGTCAGGCTATTGTTGAAAGACTGCACACTTAAAACTGCTCTTCAAAAAAATTAAAAGGAGGAACCTGGTACATGGGTACCCCGAGACGAATTTTGGGGTTGTCATTATATGTAATAAATTATTTAACATTAGATCATGAAAATAAAACACTAGCTGAAAAATTTGGGGGCATTACTGACCATACAATTGGCAATTCTAAAAGGTCACAGCCCCAGGCAACTGCATTTACTGAATGGGTGATGTGGAAAAATGATAAGGGACTATGGTGCGGTCCACACAGAGTAATAGCGCATGGCCGAGGCTATTTGTGTGTTTCCACAGAAGACAAGGAGGAGGTCTGGATACGGGAGAGGAGATCAAGGCCTGTGTCAGCAAGTGCAGTGACTGCACTTTGGGCCCGCCCCCAGGACCAGAACCAGGTGAAGCCGACGGCAGAGGAGGAGCCAGAGCCGAAATGAGGGCAAACAGGCGGTGATCTTGATTGCCACTATCTTTGCTCAGCTTCAAATGGCTGCCTCTACAAAGTAGTGGGCAGTCATGGACCACCCGCCTTAGGTAGAAATGGTCGGGTGGGGAGAGTTCCTTCCACAAATCACTTTAGAAGGCAACGGGCCAGTCCATATTGCCAAAAGTTTGGATATTCATAATTCAAGTGTGACCTGACCTGTGCTTGATTTTAATTTTACTGGATTCGTGGATGAACCGCCTTTGTGTTTTTCTACTCTTAATACATCCTCATGCAGCTTAGTGGGAATTGTCAACTATCGTTATGAGAATCAGCCTTGGGGCAGATTCAAAAGTGCCGGAGCCCTTGTTAAAAGAGAGCTGAATGAGAACCTCCATGCCAAAGGAATTTACAGAGCTAAGGAATTAGTACGCCTTGAGAACATCACAACATATACTATGGGAATTTGGGGGAGTTTTTCCAATTGTTCAGGATTGTGGGGTAAACGTCAGGCAAAGTGTCCAGACTGAAACGAATGGGACTCATCTTCGGGTCAAATGGACCCTCCATTTTTGAATTGTAGGACTGATGTACCTGCTTGCCATCAGGTGGATCAGCAAACCTACGTTTCCTGGAACAATGACACAAACATTAAACACAGACATGGAGGGTATCCTAAACAAAATTGGTTTGGACACTTACAGAGAGGAAACCCAGAATTATGGAAAATCCCTTTGCCATGGTCCCTGGAACAACAGTTTTTGCTACTTTTGCTCCTAATGGGACATACTTGAGAAAGTCTGACCGTAGCTTTATATGTGCTTGTTTAGGAGGGAGGTATGCATTCATGTGGGGGAATCTTAGCAATGTAAGTATCACTAAAATTGATAAGCATTATAATGTCACATGAGTTAATTGTAAGGTTTCTGAATATCGTGATAATACTTCTCGGGGACAATTGTTATTTGTTATAAGGAGACCTGGTGTGATTATGATTCCTGTGGAGAGTGACCATTGGTTTTACTCTCGTGCTGATCATTCTGTTGCTCAAATTAATCACCAATTGGGTTTTAATCGAAAAAAGAGATGTATTTCCTGTATTGTTATTGGGATAATTGCTTTGATTTCTACTATAGTGAGCAGTGTTGCTGTGTCTATGTCTGTCAGGACTGTACAAAATCAGACAGTGCAACCTCCATTTTTGCGTGAATTGTCTGCCAATGTTTCACGAGGGTTTTTGTTACAATCAGAAATCAACAAGAATTTCTATAAAGCAATAGCACAGCTCAGAGATGATGTAATTGCTTTAGCTGAGGAGATTGAATTAATGCAGGTTAAACAAAAGTTAGTATGTGATTGTAGATATATGTATTTCTGTATGGTAAACAAAAAACATGATGAGTCAGAATATGACATGGCCCAAATTAGAAACCATCTTAATGGGCTATGGGGTGACCGTAACACATCTCTTGACAGAAATGATTTGGAGAATTGGCTCACCTCATGGATAAGGAAAGACAGCGGTCACTACTACCAAACCCAGAGGCACAAAACATTGCTAATTGGATTAAGAGAGCTCAGGGTATATTACCTGGGCAAATACAACAAATTATAACTTTTCTAGGAATAGGGGTGGTGATACTGGTTTTATGTACCTGTTTATCCATCCTCATTTCCTGTTTTTCTCACATCATTCGACAAGTCGTATACAATGTCCAACTGCATGATTCTACCCTATATGTATATATATATATATATATATAGTTCATATAGAAAAGATGCAGAGAACTCCCAGGAGTCCCCCAGGCTTCATCAATGGGATGTTCCCCTCTCTTATAAGTAGTTCAAATAGGAAAGATGCAGAGAACTCCCAGGAGTCTCCCAGGCTTCATCAATGGGATGTTCCTCTCTCCTATAAATAAATAAAATGGGGGAGATGTAGTGGACCAGACTTTCATGCTCCCCCTTTTCTATGAGGTAGATATGCAGAAAGAAAATAATCTTGTTGGGTGGATGCTTTCTTTGGGTCTTGAAATATTAAAGAAGTTTCAGGGGAGTTAATTATCAAGTCTTGTGACTCCCTGTTTGTTTGTGCCTCCCAACTTGGTCCTAGGATAAAATCTTAATGAATGATTAGCCTTGGGCTGGGGCAGAAGTGGTAGATTCCAAGAAGGGACCATTCCTTCCAGGAATTCTTGCTATAGGGAATATAAGCCTTATGATTTTCTTGTATCTTTAGCTCTATATGAAATGGCTCTGTAATAAACAGACTATTGAATACATCCCCGTCTCTCTCTTTTATTCAGCTGGTTGCTGGGCCATAATACTGTGCTGGTCACAGCAATTATATACCTCTGGCATTGGGGAAGATTTTTTGCATACAAAGATGGAAAAAGTCAGCCCTACTCTGCCCTTAAGGACCTTACATTTAAGTAGGGATAACAACAACATGATATAAAGTTAAGTGCAAAATAGATACAACATTATTTCTGGAGAGCGAAGTTGTGACCATGAGAATCACAGCAGCCTTGTAGGAGATGTCACCAGAAATGTGATTTAAAGTAAACCATGAGGTGCAGAGGCCACAGATGCATCCCTGACCCAGAAGACAGTCAGCCTGTGAAAAGGCATGGAGACGAACTGCCACGTATGGAGCCGTACAGAACATCAAGGGGGCTGGGCAGCCTGAACAAAGGCATGGAAATGAAAGACATCTATTTCAGGAGGTGATCAGTGGATTTTTTTTCAATTTCTACCTTGTCTTCTGGTTCTAAGTTATCTGGACAGTTTTTCATTACATTTTCTTGAAATAGGAAGTCTGGACTCTTTTTGTTCATGGCTTTCAGGTAGTCCAATAACTTAAATTATTTTTCCTCAATCTATATTCTAAGTCAGTTGCTTTTACTAGGAGTTATTTAACATTTTCTTCTATTTTTTTCAATCTTTTGACCATTTTGTTGTTTCTTGATGTATCATGGAATCATTAGCTTCCACTTGGACAATTCTAATTTTTAAGGAGTTACTTTTTTCCAATATTTTTGTACCTCTCCTACCAAGTTGTTAACTCTCTTTTCATGATTTTCTTACATTACTCTCATTTCTTTTCCCAATTTTTCCTCTACCACTCTTATTTGGTTTTCAAAATCAAATAGTAATACCCAATGCCTTCCTTTCTAGAGAAAAAAAGAGGACTTTTGTTCATTCCACTCTGTATCTGCTACTCCTCTTGGTTTCAACTCCACCAAGCAAGATGCCCCTCCCAGAACAAGCTCATCGCTTTGAAATTCACCACTATGCTGCTAACTCTAGCCTTGGTTGACCGTATCTCCCTCAGCCTTCTCCCTCCTCTATTTGGAGAGCCAACCTCCTCTCCATGTCTTCCTTTATAGAGGGCATAAACTGACCTTTTGCTCACTCCACTCTGCATTGGCTTCCCTACCTGATTTCAATGCCATAGAACCTAGTGTCCCCATGCCAGGCACCTCCTGATCTCCCCCTATATCCTTCTTTCCTGCCTCTTTTTGTGTGCCATCTCCCCCTTTAGGTTATGAGCTCTGTAAGGGCAGAATTGTCTTTCTTTCTATTAATTGTATCCTCAGCATTTAGTACACATATTACCTGGCATATAGTAGGTGCTTAGTAAATGTTTATTGGATTTAAAATAATTCTTAACTCCTTTTTTTCTAAATCATTCCCTTCAGTTCTTCTGGGAATTCCTGCTAGGCTTGTGTCTGATTTGCATTTTTCCTCTTTGAATCTTTGGTTATAGATGTTCTCATGTCATTGCTTCTTCTGAGTTTGTGTCTTCAGCTTTCCCAACACTACAGTAGCTTTTTGTGGGCAGATTTTTTCATTGTTTGCTCATTTCCCAGCCTATTTCTTGACTTTGGATTTTATGTTAGAGTTGGGTGCTACTTACCTCTGGGAGTGTGGACAATGTCTGTCCTGACCTGCCTTTTAGATCCTTCTGTGGCTTTCATAGCTCATTTGGGCCTTTACAAGGGTCTCCTGACCTCATATGACCCAAGGAGAGGTTTGGTCACTACCCTTCTGGTCCTTGAGTTCACCTTAGGCTTGTTTGTGGTTAAGTTTTTGTAGACTTCTCTTGGACTCAGTCACAGGTTCCTGGGAGGTTCAAAGGGACTGAACTTGGGACTTCACCTTGGTTTGGGTCTCCTGGATAGATTATTCTACTATGGGGTCAGTACATGGTTAATGGTTAGAACTGAGTATGCCTCTCTGCTCTTGGGATCAGAGTCACATAGGTATGGTTATGGAACTTGTTCCTTGCCCCTTACACAGGTAGGGCCCTTGCTCCCTAATGACCGTGCCCTCTTTTCCACCATAGGCTATGACTAGGCACTAAGTAATGGGAAACTGAATTGCCACATGGCACCTATTCCTGTTCCTGGTGCTAGTTAATACAGGAATTCCCTTACTATACCAAGATGCTGGCAAGTTCCCCTCCACTGCTGTCATTACTACTCCTGGCCAGCCCCTGATCCAGTGTTCAGAGACCTCTCTGACCTCTTCCAAACCTTCCCTGGGCTGGGAAAAGTCACTGTGACTTTTTCTTGGCTTTTCCAATGAGAATTTGGTCTTGCATACTTTGTAAGTAGTTGGGAAGAAGCTAAAGCAAAAATTCTACATCTCTGTCGTCTTGACTCCACCCTCTTTGAGATGTTGGCCAGAGCCCAGAGTCTGTGAATGATGAAACTAATATATAGTAAGCCTGAAAAGGTAGTCTGAAGATAAATTGTAATGACTATAAAGGGTGAACATAGAAGTTTGTGTTTTGTCCATAGCTGTCTAGAAGGAGATAGATTGGGACAGATTTTAAGGATACAAAGATGGAAAAAGTCAGTCCCTGTCCTGTCACCATGGAGCTTACATTTGAGTAGAAATAAAGATCATCAACATATGAAGTTGTATACGAAACATATACAATATGATTTCTGGGGAGGAAAGTTGTAACTGTGGGAATACCAATAGCTTTCTGAGCAGCAGAGGGAAATATATGGTTGGAATTGTGTGGAAGGAAGGAAAGATGTTAGAGAGAGGGTGGAAGTCAATTTCACTAAGGTTTTCTTTTTTTTTAACCAAGGAATGGGGACTTTTTGACCACATCAATCAAGATGTAGATTCTTATTGCCTTTGTCCTGATCTCCTGAGGTAACACAAGGCCTGTGCTCAGATCCTGAATCTAACACTAAGTGACCTTGGACAATCCTGTGCCTTCTCTGGGCTGCCTCCATTTTTTCCTCTATATAATGAAGGGCTGGTTTTTGATGATCCCTGTGGTCCTTTCCCAGTGTAAATCCTGTGAATTCCTATGAATTAGCTGGCAAAGGAGGGCTCTGAGTCAAGATCATGAGCTTGCTCTCACAGTCCAGATGAGAGGAAGTACACACTATTAGTTGGCACATAGGTGGTTATGAGGCTACTCTCTGGATGGTCAATATAGAAATCAGATTAATTGTATACTTTGCAGCCAAAGATGGGGAAGCTCTATACAGTCAGTTAAAAGAAGACCTGGAGATGACTATGGCTCAGATCATGAGCTTCTTATTGCAAAATTTAGTCTTAAGTGGAAGAAAGTAGAGAAAACCATCAGACCATAGAGGCATGATTTAAATAACATACCCTATGAATATGAAGTGAAGGTGATGAATAGATTTAAGGAATTAGATCTGGTAGATACAGTTTCTGAAAAACCATGCACAAAGGTTTGCAATATTGTACAGAAGGCAGCAACAAAAAAATATTCCAAAGAAAAAGAAGAGCAAGAATGTAAAATGGCTGTCTGATAAGGCTTTACAAATAGCTGAGGAAAGAAGGAAAGTGAAAAGTGAAGGTAAAAGGGAAAGATATACTCAACTGAATGCAGAATTCTAGAGAATAGCTAGGAGAGAGAAGGTTTTCTTCAACGAGCAATGCAAAAAAAATTACAAGAAAATAATAGAATAGGAAAGACAAAAATCTCTTCAAGAAAATTGGAGATATCAAGAGAATATTTTATGCAAAAACGCACATGATAAAAGACAAAAATGTTGGGGATTTAACAGAAGCAGAAGAGATTAAGGGGAGGTGGCAAGAATGCACAAAAGAATTATACAAGAAGGATCTTAATATCCCCAATAACCACAATGGTGTGGTTACTGATCTAGAGCCAAACATCCTGGAGAATAAAGCCTAGGGAAACACTGCTAACAATAAGGCTAGTGGAGGTGACAGAATCCCAGCTGAGCTATTTAAAACCTTATAAGATGATCCTGTTAAAGAGCTATACTCAATAAGCTGACAAATTTGTAAAATTCAATAGTCACCACTGGATTGGAAAAGATCAGTTTATGTCACAATCCTAAAGAAGAGCAATATCAAGTAGTGTTCAAATTACTGAACAATTGCACTCATTTCACAAGGCAGGAAGGTTGCACTTAATATTCTGCAGGCTAGGCTTCAGCAATATGGGAGCCAAGGGTTATCAGAAAAGCAGGCTGGTTTTTGAAGAGGCAGATGAACTGGAGACCAAATTGCCAGCATTCACTGGATTACAGAGAAAGCAGGAGAGTTGCAGGAAAAACATCTACTTCTGTTTTGTTGACTACACTAAAACCTTTGATTATGTGGCTAACAACAAAATGTGGCAAGTCCTCCAAGAGATGGGAGCATAGATCATCTCACTTGTCTCCTGAGGAACCTGAATGGGGCCAAGAAGCAACAGAAGTGAACATGGAACAAGTGAGTGGGGAAGAACAAGGCTGTATATTGTCACTGTATTTATTTAACTTATATGCAGAGTATGTCATGTGAAATGTCTGGCTGGAGAAATCAAAAGCTGGAATTAAGGCCACCAGGAGAAATATCAGTGGAGCAATCTCAGACACATAGATGATATCACTCTGATGGCAGGAGGTGAAGAGGAACTAAGAAGCCTCTTGCTGAGGGTGAAAAAGAAGAATGTAAAAGCTGGCTTGAAGGTTAATGTAAAAAAATAAAATAAAATAAAATCTTGGCAACTGATCCCATCACTTTCTGACAAATAGAGGGAGAAGAAATGGAAGCAGTGTCAGATTTTATATTCTTGGGCTCAAAGATCCCCATAGACAACATCTATATAGTCAAGGCTATGGTTTTTCCTATAGCAATGTGTGGCCATGACAGTTGGACTATAA
Source organism: Pseudochirops cupreus (assembly GCA_028627135.1). Taxonomy (NCBI): domain Eukaryota; kingdom Metazoa; phylum Chordata; class Mammalia; order Diprotodontia; family Pseudocheiridae; genus Pseudochirops; species Pseudochirops cupreus. Next base: position 577,903,403 of record CM053582.1, read on the forward strand.
GGAAAGCTGAGTGCTACAGAATTGATACTTGTGAATTGTGCAGAGGACTTTTGAGAGTCCCTTGGTCAGCAAGGAGATCAAATCAGTCAATACTTAAAGAAATCAATTGAAGCTATTCACTGTTAGGTTAAATACTGAAACTGAAGCTTAAATACTTTGGCCACATAATGAGAAGAGAGGACTCACTGGGAAAGACCCTGATTTGGGAAAAGATTGAAAGCAAAAGGAAAAGGGTATGGCAGAGGATGAGATGGAGAGAGTGTCATGGGAAAGAATGAGCATAAACTTGGACAAACCTTGAGAGATAATGGACGGTAAAAGAACTGGTGTTCCATCATCCATGGGGTCATGAAGAGTCAGGCATAACTGAACAATGAATGAAAGATAGATGGCTGGATAAGTAGAAAGATGGATAGACAGAAAATAGAAATAGAAATAGTTCAGTCCAAAGGTAGGAATTGATACAATGAATAGATGGATATAATAGAGACATGTAAATAGGTAAGTATATACATAGATGGATGGATGGATGGATGGATGGATGGATGGATGGATGGAGCTGCATAGATGCAATTTCCATGGCATATCAGGCAAAGAAGCAGCCTTCTTTCCCCCAGTGCAGGGATAATCTCTTTACTGGTCTCAGTAGAGCTTTTCTGGGAATGGGCAGCTTGGTTCCCTGTCTTTCTTAGAACTTTCTCCTTGAAGAGAAAGTCAATGAGAGAGAGAAGTTGGGCCCAGGAAGGTTGAACATGACAAATTCTCCTCAGCACAATTGGCTCTATTGGAAGATTTTACTGAGGAAATAAAAGATCGTCCCCAAGAGATAACACATTAAGGTTTTCTTACCCCTATTCCTAGATGGTTTGTGTGTGGGAAAGGAGGGGTAAGGACTTTGAAAGGGGAGATCTGAGCTCAAAAGGACACTCAGGGAAGGTAGGCCTGTTGACAATATGGAGGGATTCTTGGTAGGGCAGGGGTTCGACTTGAGGCCTCCAAGTTCCCTTCCAAATGTTTTATCTTATTTCAATGATTCTAACTCTATTCCCTAATTTATGAATTGTTTGACCCTGGGAAAGCCCCTTTCCCTCTTAAAGTCTCAGTTTCTTTCCTTGGCCAATAGAAGGTAGCTAGAAGGGGTCACGTGCATGATGTTTCCTAGTTCTAGTGTTTGTGACTCATTGTATTCCAGATGAAGAACTCAAAGAAAAGAAAGATGAGAGTTTATTTGTCAGCAACATGCTAGCCTAGCTAGCATGTAGGAAGGCTGCTCTTCCCAGCATTCTGAACCACTGAAGACCCCTTTTCACCGTCTATGCCCGACTGTGAACTCCTTGAGGGCAGGATTGTCTTTTGCCTCTTCTTGTACCCCCAGATCTCAGAACATAGTAGGAGCTTTAATAACTTTTGATTGGCTGACTGATTGCACCTTCTCATCTCCCAGGGCTGTACAAGCTAAAGACCTGAGATCCGCCCCTAGGCACATTGGCAAATTCAGAATGCACCCTACTGGACACTCCAGTCTGGAGGGAGGGCTGTCCAGATGGGGTGTATGTGGCCAAAAAGCAGGGATCACGGCTCTCTTGCCCCTCACCATCACAACTAAGAATCACTGGAGAATGTTTGAAAACAGAAACATTCAGACCTAGGTTATTCCTCATCATTTAATTTAATGAAGGTGAAAACTATACAGCAGTGGGGCCAACAGCCTGGCCAGAGCTGGGAGCTGCCAAGAACGGGCAGCTCCTTGCTCTCCCTTCCCCTCCCCCGCATCCATCCCTCCCAGACAGCATCCTCAGGGCGGCTTCTCCCACCCTGGCCATAGATGACGCACTGGCCAAGTGAGGAACAGTACATGTCCAAGTGGCCTGGGCAGCTTGTGGCTGGAATGTGGGCAAACAAAGAGGACTGGCCACCAGCCCTGTCTAGAAAAGGCTTCCAAAAGAGTGGAAAAGGCAGTATGTACAGCTGGCACCGATTGGACCCTTCTGCCCACCCTAAGGAGAAGTTAGGATAGGCTCTCTGGACATCCCCTGGCACTTCTTAGCAAGGAGAGAGAACAAGCCAACACCAGCCCTTCTCACCAAGTGGGACAGCCCCTAAGGAAGCTGGTGCATGCAGGTGACCCTGCTTTCATTGAGAAAGCATAGAACCAGGCCCTTCAGAATGCCACCGAGCTAAGAAAATGGAATCTGTCCAGGGACGTATCATTCAAGGGCTCATGACCCAGTGCCCCTGCAGTAGAGGCATGCTCTCTTGGGCCCACGCCAGGTGTGGCACAGTAAGGACCACCCTTCAGAGCAAGCAACTCACCACTGGTGTGAGCTGCTAGTGTTCAGGAACCCCCTTTAATTCATTTAGCTAAAATTACCATTCCAAGTTGGGCTGTAGCTAATCTAGAGGGCTGGGCCGTCACCTTTCCCCACACCAGCACTCTGGGCACTGCCTCTAGACAGCAATTTACCCTTGTAACCTGAGTATCCTGTGTTCCAGAGGCCAGAGGACTCGGGCTCTTTAGCCCTCCCTGACCAACACCTAGCTGCTCCCTGTTGAGGGGCACACAGAGCTGCACATGTGGAAATGAGAGCTCTCTAGGTCTGTGTCTGCATCCAGCTCAGTGTCAGCAGGGGCCTCCAGGGCAGATATGCCCTCATCCAGGGAATCTGGGTCCTGGCTCCTCTTCAGCCTGCAAAGAAAAAGAGAAAAACAGGCAGTTGAGTGTGGCTCGCCTGAGGCAAGACCAACAGAGGTCACGGCTGGGAAAAGGCAGGCAGGCCTCCAGCTGCTTGAGAGAGACCATACCACGGGAAGGACAGTGGCACAAAGAACATTTCATTGCTCCTGACAGAATGCAGCCTGATCTCCTCTGGCCCTCATGGCCTCAGACTCTGTCACACACCACGATGAAGGCCACTTTGGACCAACCTCATCGTCAACCAACTGATGTCAATATTCTGGGCATGTTGAGAGTCATGAGACAGACAGACCAGAGTCCTTGAGGCCTGAGACATGGCCATCAAGATGAGTCACAACATCACTGACCTCTACAGGACCTCGGAGATGTCCAGCTTGACCCGTCCGTGAACAGGCGTCAGTCATTGCAACAACAAACCCAGTAAGTGACCACTGAGTCTCTGTTTAAAGACCCTCAGGGAAGGGGAAGCTGCCCTCTGGCAAGGCAGCCCCTTCCGCTTTGGTCCAGGACCACTAAAACTACAGCTGATATTTGGGGGCTACCTCTCCCCCTCCCAGGGACACACAGAATGAGTCCACTCTTCCTAGATGAAAGACCTTCAAAAGCTTAGGGACAGCTTTCCTGTCCAGGCAGCGGCCAGGCTCATCTTGGAGCTTTAGAAAATCTGATCTCAGTGCTGGCTGGGCCCAGCACTGTCCCACAAGTTCTAGGGAGCTCCTGTCTTTCCTGCCCACAGTTCTTCTCAGAGGCTGAAGTGAGTGTCCTCCTATGTCCCCTGCCCTGGGCTATGGCCAGCAGAGAGGGAGCAGCTCTTAGCCCCAGGAGCTGGGCCACTGAATGGCCAGCTGCACTCGCTAGCAGGGAAGGAGAGTCAGGGTCTTTGGTCCATATGAGGGGAGGAGCCCTGCATGCAGAGTCATAGAATCCTAGTGTCTTTAAAAAAGAAAGAAAGGAAGGAAGGAAAGAAGGAAGGAAGGAAGGAAGGAAGGAAGGAAGGAAGGAAGGAAGGAAGGAAGGAAGGAAGGAAGGAAGGAAGGAAAGAAGGAAGGAAGGAAAGAAGGAAGGAAGGAAGGAAGGAAGGAAGGAAGGAAGGAAGGAAGGAAGGAAGGAAGGAGAATGTAATTTCTGTCAACGGTAAGCCTCTGGAGGGCAGGAACCAATTGCTTTTAGTCTCTGTATCTCCAGTGCCTTGTACAGATGCCTGAAGCGGGAGAAACACTTGTAAATGCCAGTGACATTGATGAGAATGCTGGGCAAGCACCTGATAAAGAGCAGGTCATCCAGAGTGACCCCAAGTTGGTCAGTGGAGAAGAGGCAAGTGCCCTTCCCAGTGGTGGTCTGACCAAATGGCAGAGGCCTGATGAGGGTGGGCTCTTTCCTCCCCAGCTCTCTTCTGATTCTCAGCAAAGTTAGCTTGAGCACTGGCAGGTCACCTAGGCCAACACCCCAAGCAGAGCGCTGCCTCCTGGAGGAGAGCTCTGCTCCGAGCCCAGCACCCTTCTCCAGCCCTGCCCAGAGCCCTTCTCTAGCTCCTCCACACCCAGAACCCTTCTCTAGCCCCACTCCCAGTTTCCTTCTCTAGACCATCATGGCTGACACAAGGTGGTCATGTCCTTCCTGACTGCCATAGAGACAAGGATGGTGTGATGGGACCTGAGCATGGAGTCAGAAGCCCCCTCTCCCTACCCCTACCTTTCACCCTTTGGAACTGCCCATCGTTCTTCTCTGTGAGTCTCTCCTTTGGCCACTGGAGAGATGAGGAACTATGCAGCCTGAGATGGGGTCTCATTAAATACCAAGCAGCCAAGAAAACCCTTCCCCCATCATCCCAGACTCCCTGTAGGCACTTACTTTTCTCTGTTAAAAATCACAAAGTCTTGCTGGATGGCCTCAAGACACTCTTGAAGATAGTCATTCTCCTGGTTGAAAAAACATACAAGTGAGTCAGATGGTCCTTGGGGAGGGCTGAGGGCGAAGGCCAAGGTCATCATTGGTGCTCATCAGCACACAGTGGCCCTGCCACACCCCCGAGAGCAAGTCACCCCCCCCCCAAGTCTCAGTTTTCTCATCCAAAAAATGGGAATGATGTTTGCTTTGCCTATGGTGGGCAGGGACTTTGTCAGTAAAGTGTCTTCCAACCTTTAGTGCTCTACAGAGGTAGAAGGAGCAGTGATTGTGATGAGGCTGTAGGAAGGAGGAGCAGAGGAAAAGGCTGACCTGGATAAGGGCCCCTGTCCCCTTTTTCTAGTGTGGTCCACAGCTAGATCTGCTCTGCTACCCCAAACCAGTTCCCAAGTATTCCTGGGCCTCATACCCATCATTTGAATTGCAGACCACTGGGACACCATCCTTGGCATACTCAGAAACCTTCCAAAAACAAGAGTGACCTGAGCTCTCCAAGCGTCTGTTTGGTCCTCACAGCAACCCTGTGAGTTGACATAGCCCCTCATCTCATACTTGAACATTTTTAAACAAAGCATAAGATTGTGTGTAGGACTAGAGAGAGGAAAGCCTCAAGGTTGGGACCCCAATTAAGAGCTGCCTGCACTAGTCCAGGTGAGGAGTGAGAAGGCTGGTGGCTGTTGGAGTAAATTCTCAGTGTTAAAAAGCCCTTTTTATCCACTGTCTCATTAATTACAAGCTCAGGATGATTGACTGGACACAGAGATGGAAGGAAAAGGCAGGACGGTGGCTGGCACTGAGATTTTAAACCTGGGGAGCTAGAAGGACAGTGGGGACCCTGGCAGAAATAGGGAAACTCAACAGAGGAACAGATTTAGGGGGAAATTCAACTCAGCTCAGCTCAATAAGTACACACCACACATATACATCGAATACCTCCTATACACCAGGCACTAGGTACAGATACAGATACCAAGACCTACAAAAAGGACTTCTGCCCTCAAAGACGCCCATTGTCCTGGAGGCAGGGGCACGTGGAGCAGCCCCTTTAGGCTCAATCCCCCAGTGCATCCTGGCACTGCCAGCTTGGGCTCCCAGAAAAATAGCTGCTACTTTAGGTCATGGTATGTTCTAACAAAGCAGATCACGAGCTCCCACTGGGGGCTTCCCCTTCCCCTCCGGCCAGGAAACTCAACTGGTTCTTATCTGGACAAGTCACGACTCTGCCTGCCTCAGTATCTTCATCTACGAAATGGGGATGATAACAGCATCTGCTGTCCAAGATTATTGCGCTCCTAAAATCAGGTAATATTTGTCCAGCTTTTGCAAACTTAACACGTTATGTAAATGTTAATTATTATCCAAAAAAGAGTTTATCCAAATGGTGTAGCGAGAGCAGTAATTACAGAGCATTTCCTTCGAGACTGAGCTGCATTTCCCCAGATCACTCACCTGATTCTGGGGCACGGGTACTGAAAGAAGGCCAGACTACAAATGACCCATGTTAATGAAGCACGTGTGGTCACAGAGAATCACAGCTCGGGAAGAATAGAGCATCCATGTCCCATCCTCCTCTGGAGAATCCACATGAAGTTAATGAGGGGCTGGGGCTGGTGATGAAGGACACATTCTACTGCTGGGCTTGACAGGACACAGTGGCTCCACTAGGCAGAATTGATCACTGTTGGGCTGGGCCCAGCAGGCCATTTGGCTGCCAGGCTGGCTCCTTCCTGTGCTCTGTCACTTCTGGGATTGACCAGGAAGCTTCCTCAGTGGCTAAATATCTGTGGGGCTGGAAGGGACCAAGTTGCTTTGCTGATTGGATGCTGTTGCCCAGGCTGGGAAGGACAGAAGGACCTTCTCAAGGACGAGGGAGGGCTCTGCTGGATGGATCAAATGGTTAGGCTCACTGTTTAGTGGGGAAATATCATCCTCATCACTTCCAGCCTCTGGCTCATCTGGACACTTTTCTGTTGGAGTTTCCCAGACCTCTTTGCAGCAAGGGCAAGGAGCCTCAGGGTAGAACCGCAGAAATCTCCCCTTGTTGACTGCCTCAAAGCCTTGGCTCTATCTGTCACTTCCAAGCAAGGGGACAGAGAGGTTGAGCCTCTCTTGCCTCTGCCTGATGGCTCTTCTTGGTTCAGAGCAAGCTCCCTTCGTGAGGAGATCTCCATTTCCTTAAGGTGGCCAGCCTGTTACACTTCCCAGATCTGAGCCGAGCCCCAGAAATGGTGGTCAGGACTCAGATAAAGATTTTGATGTGCCCCTCGCCCAGGTGTCTGCAGCCTGAAAAAGCTGGCAGCCTGGGAAATACACTTTAAATGACTCATCTGAGATCCTGACTCCAATCAGGCTTTTTGCCCCTCAAACTTCAGATACTTAAATAAGAAAAGTCTCTCATTAGATTATCGGCCCTGTTGATGGAGTGTTGGGGTGCCTAGGTTTGTAACATCCAGTTGCAACTTCAGTTGTAAAGTCACACCTCCCCCAGCCATAAAACCATTAACTCTGCCTCTTCCCTGAGCAACACTCTGCTTAGCTGCCATTAACCCTGCTTGTTACAAGAACAAGCCACACCTATGAATCCTTCACCTAACCATCTATAAGCAATTAGAGAAATGTAAAGCTCCCTTATTCTAGTGGCCAGTCACATCTATGATCTTTCAATGCACTATCAGTAAGCTAACTCCTCTCCAATTAAGCCCCAGTTAGTCTAGCTTCCAACATTCATCTCATCATATGGGACACTGATGGGGAACAGACTGGGCACCTCTCAGTCAGAATTGACTGCTAGTTGACTTAGGTGACCTTTCAAGGCCACACCTCCTGGTAGCCCTTCCATGGGCTTTTTCCCAGTGAATTATGGGCAATACGCCTGCGCAGTTGATATAAAAAGTGCATATCCCTTTAAGCACTGACCACTCCTTAACTCCTCCCTAAAACCACCCTTATTCACCTAGTTAGCATAATTGATACCTGATTTATGTTGTTATGGCTATATAATCTGTATTTCTAATTCCTGCACTTTCGCAGGCTTCCGAAGCCCCCCTGCCAGCTGAACATCATAACAATAAACTTTTACAATCATTAAACGGAGTTCATGATTCTTTCCTGAACTATCCCCTGGCTATTTTTTCTTCTCACCCATGTCTCTGCACACACCTGAGGCCAGCCCTTGGGTGGACCCACTACACAGATTCCTGTTGGAGTTTGACTCAACTGAGCTACTGGGACAAAGGTCTTTAAGCATTCTGTGCTCTGGGAGAAGATTAACATGTCACCAGCCTGTGTGCTGTTGAGCTGCTCAAGCCTTAGACCTTCCCCAAACTTTGTTTATGTCTATTTGAAAGGACATTTCCTCGGCATCTCAGTGCCTCTGTCTCTGCCCTTCGACTCTGCCAAGGCCAAAGCGCTGCCCCTGATTCACAGACCACATACACAAACTGATGCAGAGTGAGTACAAAGTCATTTCATGAAAGATAAGAAGGGCCATTTTGGATGTTTCCTTTGAGATGCAGATGGTGAATGCAGAGGAGAGATCTCACAGACAGACCAAGAGCTCAGGGGAGAGAGGAGGTTGTGTGCAGAGCGCACAGCTTTCAATCTGTAGTATTTAAGCCTACTAAATAATAGCACAGAATACAAGCACACTAGAATTTAATAATATTACACCCTACATCCCACACACAGGGCCCAACACAGAGATCGCAGCTTGACATTTGGCAGGGGACATTGTACCTCATCCAGCTTGTCTCCTCAGTTTAAAGAGGCTCAGGTAAGAGGTCGCATTTGGTCACAGACCATCAGTGGCAGAGTCAGGATGTGGACTTCGTCCCATGGCTACTACAAGCCCAGTGCATTTTGGGCCCATCTGCCTCTGGATGCTGCCTCACCTGGGGTGGGGCAGGGGAGGGTGGCCTAAAGCAGGTGGCTGGGCACGCCCATCCGATCACTGGCCGTCTCTTCTGCCAAGAGCACGTTCTTCCTACTGCACCACCCTGCCTCCCTCTAGATTTGGGAGTCGTCTGTGAAAAGGTGATCCTCGCATCCTGGGGGTCAAGGACACCACAGAGGGGAGGAGCATAACAGAATCTTGGGAGCTGCCCATGCTCAGGAGATAGGGGAGCATCAGGAAAGGACACTGAGAAGACACAGTCAGCCCCGCTGAGAAGAAGCGTAGAAGAGTGTTCAAGGGCCGAGGAGGAAGAATAGAATCCACCAGACAGTGGAGCTGCCGCTGTCGCTGGGGGAGCAGCTCAGGCCCTGCACGCCTCTGGGGCTCAGAAAGACACACTGGCTGTGCTTGTGGACTCAGCCCTGGCTGGGGAGTGGGAGCATGATGGCCAGGCCAGGCCACCTAAGCACGAGGAGAAGAAGCAGAGGCCAGCAAGATGGCTTAGACTGTCTCTCAAAGTCTGGTGTTGGCCTTCCAAGTGAAGCTGATGTCTTTAATCCCAGTGTCCAGATGAGTATTTCTCCACATCAGATTCTGCCCAGTCCCTTCCAACAACTTTGAGACTTTGCACCTGTGATTCAGCTTCCTCCCGTCTGTGCCTTTCTTGCAGTTATTGATCAAGACATGAAGCCACCAGGGCCAATCGTGGAGCCTTGAGATACTCCACTGAAGACCTTTTTGAAGTTGAAATTCATCAGTAATTACTGATTTGGAAAGGGCAGCGATTGCAATCCAACATGGTGATCTAGTCACCTAGGCCGGGGAGGCTTAAAGTGGGGAGACAGTCCTCAGCGAAGAGTGTGCATTTTAGGGCCATAAGAGGTCATAAGAAAGCAGAATTAGAAGGGACCTTATTAGTTTCATCCTATCATTTAGCAGATGGAGAAACTGAGGCCTAGGGAGGAAAAGAGACTTGTCCAAAGTCACCCAGGTAGGAAGTAGCAGCAGCAGCAGGCTTCTCACGATGGAGATTTCACTAGAATTATGGGAGGGGTCAATTCCCACCTGCTACATGAGGCTTTAGACCCCTTGTGGAAAGGTCAAAGGTTTTCCTTTAAATGCTGAGAAGTGCCAGGTGGCACCCAGTGGCTTACCTTCGGACAGACAGAACATCCATCAGATACCAGGGCACTGCCATTCAGAGACACTCAAAGCCCCTCAGACATAGTTGGGCAAATTGTGACTCTGGCAGCCACGCTGAGAGCATCCTTCATAAGTCCATGTGCTGTTTCCTCGAGCCTTCTGAGCTCCTGCCCTGAGACCATCCACTGCCACCCTCATCCATCCCCTCAACAAGGACCAATAATAGGGGCGAGCCATTGGTATAAAAGGGGTGTGATATGTTCCTGGCATGCTCCTGACACTGGGGAAGCCCTAGGGAACCCCTTCCTTAGGGTACTGAACACGTCCTTAGGCCTTCCTTTGCTGCCCATGGAGAGGACAGACCCCACTCTGCTGCCCTCAGCCTGTGGGTAGCCATCAAGCCCTGATTCTCCCTTACCTCCCTTATGCCCTGGCCAAGGATGCCGAGCTGGCAGGATTGGCTCAGTATAAGTTAGAAATTGCCCTAAGACCTCTGGAAAAGCCTCAAAGTTTACTTTGGGTTTCACTGAATGCATTCTAGGGACAAAAATATCCCAGGCTCTGGGAAGGGGCGGGGGAGCCTGAAGCCCCCCCCCCCCAAGTCAGAGTAAAGCAGCTGCAGCTGGACACCATCCAAATGGAAGGCATGTGGATCCATTAGAAGGAGGAGGGCACACCTGTCTCGTCTAAGGCTGAACTGTGGAAAGATTGCCCAGACACATCAGAAAAATGAACACATTGCTCAGGCTTCTCTGCTTCCCTTCTGGAGCTCGGATATGACCAAAGAGATGTGCCAGCAGTAGAGCCCTTTTGTCCTCTGGCCTCTAGTCCTGTCTGCCTGCCTTGCCACCCCTAAAATGATGGGGTTGTACCAGACAGCCTCTGAGGCCCTCAGAGCTCTCGCCCCACGATCCTAGGAAGACCTATCCAGCTGGCCCTGAGCCCTGGGCACTCTCCTCCCAGCTTGGGCCTTCATCCTCACATGGCTGGGCCCCGGGAGCACTCACCGACTGGGAGCTGTCTTTGCTGTTATCTCTAGACTTGTTCTTGGCCAGCCTCTTCTTCTTCTTGTGGAGGGGCCTGGACTCCAAGATCATCTCCTCCAGCTCAAAGGTGGGGTCACAATGCAGGCGTCCTTTCTGTAGGAAGAGTGCCAAGGGACAAGCTGTGGTCAGTGACCCCAGGGGAGGCCCTCCCCAGCAGGCCTTCCCTTTCCTTCCCCCCTCCCTAGACAGCTTTCTGGGCTTTTGGCTCAGGGCAGGCTCCAGAAGCGTCTGAGCTTTGCTCAGGGCTCAAGGGCCTCCTGAAGGAGGCAGGTGTCTGGGGGGCACCTTACATTTGGGACGAAGCCAGGCTCCACCTTCTTCTGGCTCAGCTCATCCCATATGATATCAGCCAGATAAGGGGAGGCCTGGATGTCTGTCAGGCTGGAAAAGCGGTGCTCAGGGCTCACGGTGAGGAGCTGAAAGAGAAGCATTGTGAAGTAAGGAGCCAGACTACAAGCTAAGGGAGGCCCCATGTTGAGAGGGGCCTGTCAGGGACCTCCTGCCTTGGGCTTTTAGCCCTCTGTGTCACAGGACACAGCTGCATTCCCATTTGTGTACCCAACCCTCATGTGTATGATCAAACCCGGAGGGAGGCGAGGGATTCTGGGGAGTTCAGGGGATGCCTGCCTCGAAACCTTTCAGTGAGTACATCTCCTGGAGTTCCCCAAGGCCTGAGAGGCACCTGTAGGGATAAGGCTGTCTCTTGGGATCCCTGATGCTGAAGCCATCTGCTCCAGGCCAGCCCCTTCCTCCAGGTAGCTTTCCAAGGGCCACCCGTCACTATGAACTAGAGCCCTCTGCCCACCCCAGCCCCCTCTCTGGGAGTGCCTTCTTTACAACTCTCACTAAAGTCTATCACACTCAACCAAGTTTAGTCTGACCTAGAAACACAGTAGAACTGGCCCATCATCACAATGGTGTTGGCTCACAAATAGCACCAAAGAAAGGCTGCCCAACCCTGGGCTCCAGCGGGGACCACTTTGGCAGCTCCACAGCCTGGGAATGTGCCAATGGGGTGCTGGAATACATTTATATCCTACTGCCTGGGTGGGAAGGTCACCAGGAACCAGCCCATCAGGCCTGTAGCCATAGACTTTGATTAAATGGCCACAGTGTGCCAGACACTCTGCAGGGGACTGAGTGTCCAAGGCAAGGGCATGGAAGAGCCGCCTGGGCCTTGGGAAGACCCCAACCTGAGGCAGAATCCAGGCTCTCCTCCTTCCTGCTTGGGCGACTTTGGGCAAGGCACTTCTCTTTTCATGGGCCTCAGCTTCCCCTCCGACAAAATGGGCGGCTTGGACTGAATGCCCTCTCGTGGCCCTTCTGGGTCTAAGCCTGGGATCCTGTGATTTTCAGGGAGACAGAGGGAAACAGCAGCCAGCGTTCACCCATTGTCTGAGGCTGAAGCCCTTTATAGAGCCGTCCTTGGAAGCACTGAAGTAGGTCCTCACTTTGCCAATAGGTGGCAGCTGAGCTCTGTGGGAACTCCCCTCCTCTCGCCATTTTGATAGCTGGACGGTCGTGCATGGTGTGTCTGGCCTTGACTTACTGGGGAGACCTTGCTGCTGCCCCTTCCAGTTTGTACAAACACATCCATGTGCATGTGTCTGTCTTCACATTCACAAATGCACATGCCTATAGATGTGGGCATATATAGTGAAGACTTAGTGTGGACAGCAGTCGAGGGAGAGGGCCCAGACTTCTGACTCCAGGGTTGTGGACACTCCCACATGGGGAGTGCCCATGAAGGCTGGACTCTCCTCTGCAACCCTGAGAGTCACACAGCCAGGATGTGTCATAGGGATCATGTGTCTGCATACACATACATACACACACGCATTGATAGATATGTGAGCTTACATATACTATCAGGGTCTGAAGTTGCCTGCCCTTTCTCTATTTAAGATCTCTCATCCTGGGGTCTGTGGATTCCCAGGGGATCTTTGAATAGATTTGGAGGGGGGAGGCTGTAAACTTGGATGGGAAAAATCACATTTTCATTTCAATGAGGAGGGTTCTGTGGGTGTTTCCTGTTTTACATTTCAGAACTTTATTCAGAGTAGGAATCCATACAGGCTGCTAGAAAGGTCCATGACCCCAGACGGCTAAGACCCCAGTTCTGACTTAGGTCACCTGTTCCTTCCTTTAGGCCCAGGCTCCACTGGCCTTGCTCATTTTTACAGCAATTCCTCGAGCCAATCCAAGTTAGACTCAGGTGTGTCCATGGTGGGGCTGAGAAGCCGTGTGGCCCATGCAAGGCCTGGACCACTGGGCCCCGGTGACCCTGTGGTGCTTTGGCCATCTCTGGCTGTGGGGGTGAGGTTCTGTGTCACTCCTCTGCTAACAGACCAGAACTGAATCACTTTTTCCAAACCAAAGAATCCTGCACAGACCTTCACAGAGAAAAGTCATGTCTCACTGATGATGTGAATTGCTAATCAGGTGATCTATTGCAGCAATTAAACTGTAGCAACCTGTTTTTAACAGACCCTATAGAATTAACCCTGATTCCATGCCAGGCTGGCTGCTGTGCCAGCATACCAAGGGCCTGCTCTGCCCTCTGACTGCTCTAGGCTGCTCTGGGAGGATTGCAGGGGCAGGGGCAGTTGGAGTTTACCTTTCTCAGGAGTCTGACCATCCCTTGGGACCATGTTGGGGCATACTGGACACTCACAGTGCTGAATAACTGCACCAGGGACTCCACTGGATTGCTTGAATGGATGTCGTAGGGTCTCTGGAAAGCAGAGGAATGGAAATCCTTCATCACCCACCAGCAAGGCAGGAGGGAGCGCCTGTTTTGTGTCAGTTTCCTTCCCAGTGATGTGACCACTAAGATGAAGCTCTAGACCTTCCTCACCACCTCTCAAACCTCTCCAAAGTAGGAATTATGTATAAGTGATAAAGAAATTTCAGCTATCTCTATGCATGAAGCCAACAAGAGTCCTCACATGGTTATAAAAAATTAACAACAGAGGAGGCTAATCCCTAAGACCTAAGTCAGCCACAAAGCACCTCTTCCCCCAAGGCTGAACAAGTCATACACATGCTAGCAACAAAACTCAACTCTATGCATCTCCCCATTCCCTTTACCCCCACACCCACCCTGCTTATTGAGGAAAGACAAAAATCTGAAGCTTTCTCTAGCTTGGACTGCAGTGGCAATGCTCTGTGCTATCAATGAGGTCAGCTAGAGAATGGAAGAATGGGGAGCTGAAGCAGGTTGCACATGTGGTACACTCCACTGAGTCTGAGGGAAAGGAGACTGGAATAGAGCTGGGCCAGTTCTATCCCCACAGAAGTCACTTGGGGCAGAGACTGAGGTTCACAAAATATAAATTGCCCAGAGTAGGAGGGGATTGAGAGAGTTTTGAGGTTCCATACCCAGGGAAAATACAAATTGAAGTGAAAGGAGTCAGAAAGTGAATAATAGGGGAATGTCAAGAAAAAAGACTGAAATTACCAAAGATCTTGAGATCCAGAAAATTCAGTTAAAGACCTTGAGCACAAGTAAATTAACCAATAGAGAAGATATTAATAACAGAAGGGAATATGGCCTCCAAATGAGCTAAACATCTATGTCTACACATCTAAGAATAAATATTACAAGACAAAGAAAAAAGAATCAGTATCTGAGGAGGCAAACGACTCTGTGCATTTCCAAAAGAATATGGGACCACAAAACATTCCCAAATAGTTTACAAAAGAAATAGAGATTGTGAAAGCATGATTTATGGGCTAGATAACTGAAATAATAGGTGGAATAGAAGAACTTGAATTCATGGTGGCAAACCTCACGAAAGAAACAAAAAAGAGAATCACTAATTGGAGAAGCAAATATGCAGAAATGAATGACAAGCTAGAATAAGAGAAGCAAAAACCAATACCATCAAAAGAAAATATAATTCCCATACAAGCAAAATTTATTGATGATTTTAAAGACAAAATGCAGGGAGACAGTTTAAGGATTATGGGTCTCCCAGGAGAACTTGAGAAGCCAAAAAATCTGAACATGAAAATGCAAGAAATAATACAAGGAAACTTCCCAGAACTTCTGAACACAGAAAACAATGTGCCAACTGAAAGAATTCGTAGAGGATATTCAGGGGAAAAAATCTTGTGCTATAAACTTCAAGAAACACAGTGATAAATTTGGCAGTTCCAGTGATAACAAATTCTGCAAGAGACTAGTCAGTCAACTAATATTCCTTTAGTGTCTAACACGTGTCATGGACAATGCTAAGTTCTAGAGAGAAAAATAAAAGCAGAAAAAGCAGTCCTCACTCTCATGGAGCTCACAGTCTAATGCCCAGGAGAAACATTTCAAATGTAAAGGAAAAGAAAGTTAAATAACACGAGACTATTCTACACTCACCAGAAACTACAGAAGGGAATGGAATGATGTGTTCTGAAGAGCAAGGGACTCAAGGTGCAACCCAAGATGACATACCCTGCAAACCTGAGTCTTATCATTAATGAAAAAATGCAGATATTCAATTAAAAGAGGTGTTCAAAGTACTCCTACAAGGAAAATCAGACATGAAGAAATTATTTGCTTTTCCTACACTCCAGGCAATAGAAATACAAGAAAAGTAAACACAGCAACCACTGACAACATAAACAAAATTAAAAGAAAGAAAACATTAAATGATTTCTTTCTAAAAGTACCCAGAGTGATAAGGACCAAGGTGGGAGTCAAATAAAGGAAGTGATGCTGGGGAAATAGGACTCATACATCATGAGCCAAACCTCACACTGACTCACCTACTGGTAAATCAATGCTTTGTTTTGGGAGGGGTGGTGTGTGTGTTTGATTAAATTGCAGAGAGAGAGAGAGGGAGTAAAAGGGAAGAAGAGAAGAAAAAGAAAGAGGGTATATGATGAGCCCTAATCAAGTCAAAGGATAACAATGAAAGGAAAATAACTATTACAGTGTCTTGAAAGGAGACCTACAGGACTATGGTGAGGAGACAAGAGGAGGGATTGAAATGGGGGAAAGATAGAGAGAAATCTTGTTTCAGTGATGAAAGACACTCCCATGTGGAAGAGAAAAATTCTATAAATGTAAATAAAGCCCTTATAATGGGTATAATCTTCAGGGATTTGATCCTTAGAGAAATCTTTCATGCTTCTCAAGAAGAGAAATCAGACACACCTCCAAAAGAGTGGGAGGGCATGGACCCAGAGAGGAGATACGATAGCAAATGGGAAAAAAGCGGTCACGGAGAGGGCAGACACTAGTAATGAACTACATAATCAAGGCCACAGGAAAATGACTGCTATGGGACAATACTCCTGTCACCTACAGGAATTGATATTTCTAAGACGATTAGAAGAGGCACACCATGAAAAGGGGGAATAGAAGTCGAGATAAATAAGCCAAAAACATAGAAACCATTTAAAAGAGTGAACCCATAAAGGGATACCTAGAAGCTTTAATTTGATGAGTAATTCAGAGACTAAAAAAGAAAAAGTAAGAATAAGGACCATTAATCAAGGAATAGAAGTCTAGAACTGACAGAAAAGTAAGATTAATAATTTAAAAAGTGAGGGATGGAGGGATGCTGAGGATGAAGGGAAAAGAGCTGGTAGAATTTGGGGTTGCCTAAGTTAGGTTAAGCTAAAATAATTGAATAGATGCAGTACTATCTTTACTTGGGGAGGGGGGATCCTAATTAAACAATCTCCTTCCTAGTATGTCAAAGAATCTGATGAGGAAGAGGTCGGGTCTCCCTGAGCCCCCAATCTGCTGAATCATTAGCCCTGAAACCCAACCTAGGACAAAATATGGTAAGAGATATAGACTCATGGGTTGGTCCCATCTGGCCCCCCAAAAAGACGAGGCTAGCGTGCCTGGTCCAGGAAAGCCTGCTGAGGCTAGAGCAAGGGCATCTAGCCCACTTAGGAAGACCATCCTAAGTCCATCTGAGTCTCCATTTGGGGGCCAGGTTTGATACTCCTTTGGCAGTCCCAGAGCACCCCCAGTGTTCTGATGAGCTCTCCGCAGAGCAGTGTTCAAAAAAAACCTGTAGCTGCAGTGGAAAGGATGCGGCTAAAATGCAAGCTCCCTGAGAGCAGGGACTATGGCTTCATTTCTGTCCTTGTATCCACATCACCAAGCACAATGCTTTATATATAAAGTGACTAAGAAAGATTTGTTGACCTCAAACAGAAAAAAAAAATAAAACAATGAATTTAGGATCAGAAAACCAGGACTGGACCTACCATGAGACAAGCTATTCCTCCTCTTTATGGAAAGCTGATAGTCTGGGGTGCTGAATAAGACATACATTTTTCTCTTTGGTCAACATGAAAGTTGGTTTTCTTGACTATATTTCTCTATTACCAGGGCCTGTGTGTGTGTGTATGTTTCCCAGTTTGGGAGGGGGGTGGAGAAAATGAATACTTGTTAATTTTTATATAAAGGGAAGTAAAATGAAGGTTGTATTTAAAAAGAAATCAAAAGAAAACTGGGTTTCAGATCTCAGCCCATTACTCCCTCTGTGGGCCTCAGGTTCCATAGCACCCCAAGGATCTGGTTGTTGGACTAGATGATCCTCAAGACCCCTCCCTAATGCTCTGTGATTCTATCAGACTCAAACAAGTGGCTGACATCAGACACCATGCCCATGCTAAACAATGAAAGCCATACCCAGCCACGGAGCAGCTCATAAGCCATCACGCCCATTGACCACCAGTCCACTTCAAAGGAGTAACCAGTCCCTCTGTTGACAAAGGAATGGAAGATCTCTGGAGCTTCCCCCCACAAAAAAGAAGGCAATGGTTTAATCACCATAGTTTTCATTTCCTGCCTAAACAATCTACTGTCTGAATTCTGCTACATATTTGGGTCAAGGGTCATGAATTTTCATCCTTTTATCATGTAACACTGTGCAGACCTTAGACAAGTCACTTCAGTGCCTTAGTCCTCAGCTGTCTCATCTATAAAATGACAAGGTTTGACTACATGCCTCTGAGGTCTCTTCCCTCTCTACATCTATGATTCTATGGTTTTGTTTTTGTTTTTTTTTCCCACTGAAGAACAATTCAAAATCAGATTTGGGGCAGCAGCAAGTCTCTTCGCAAGGCGTTTTCCCTCAGTCGAATGGCTCTTCCCCCAGCCTGGTATTTCCCCATCCAAGTGGACACAGCTCCCTTCTCTAATGTGCCCATTTCAAAGGCCCGCAAAGAAGCCATCCCCTGACCCAAGCTAAGTCGGCTTCCTCACCCATGTACGGCTTGGTTCCAGCTAACGCCGTTGCTCGTTCACCATCCCGGATGATTGTCGCAATGTTAAAGTCACTCAGATGAGCGTGTCCTTCAAGGCAAAAGAAATGTTTATGTTGAAGCTAAGTATCTGGGAGAATATCAGGAAACAACGATGACCCAAGTAACTGTAAAATCTAGGTCTCCTGCTTCTCTGGGAGCATTCAGTGTGTGCATGGCAGCTGTGGACCGCCTTCCCCCATCCCCCCCAACAGGTGGCTGCTGTGGACCTCACAACTTGGGAAGCTGCTTTTAGAAAATGAAATGGTATTCTTTTTTAAATAACATTACCCAAATATATACATGTATGTATATATACACACATATATGTGTGTATATGTATAAACATATGTGTATACACCTATATACGTGTACATGCATAGACATATGAGTGTGTGTGTACACACATATGCTAACATAAATGCATCTACTCTTCTCCTCCCTCCCAGGGAGCCATCCCTAGTCACAGAATGAAAAGGGGAAGTTTCCCCAGCTTCCTCAGCCCTGCCCCCCAGCCATTCCTCCCCCACCAAAAGCCAGCCCTTGAGACTTCCTTCCATTTGCCTGCTGCAGGGCTCACACCCTGCTTTGAATGCTGGGGCCTCTGAGAGCACAGAGCTGGTTTTTGCCTTGCCTTGTATCCCCAGCCCTTGGTGCAGTGACCAGCACAGAGTAAATCACTAAAATGCTTGTGGAATAATTGGGTGATAGAAGGCTCCCCCAGAGGGACTGCGCCTCATGAGCTTAGGGACAGGGGTCAGCAGCCAGACAGAGCTGGGCAGGCGTCCAGGCAGCCGCGTGGGACAGCGGATAGACTGTCGGCCTCGAGTCAGAAAGAGCCAGGTTCCAATCTGGACTCAGACACATACTACCTGTGTGACCTGAGGGAGTCACTGACCCTTGGCTCCGTTTACTCAGCTGAAGAAAGGGGCTCATAAAGGCGCCTCCCTCTGAGGGCTGTCGTGAGAATCACATGGAGTAACGTTCGCCCGGCGCTTAGCACGGCTCCTGGTGCTAACAATTCCCCGAAGAAGATGCTTCTCAGGGAGAGGTAAGGGCCCCAGGGACGTTGGTGAGTAGAACTCATGCCCCATTCAAGGCAAATCATTGGGCCAGTCTCTTTGTTCTACAGATGAGTAAACTGAGGACCAGAAAACCCCAGTGATTTGCCTGGGATCATACAATGACCAGCCAGTGGCAAGACCAGGGCCAGAGTCTGAGTTTCTAACTCACAGCCCCGTCCTCCGGACAGTAGTACACTGACCAAGGCCAGTCTAAGGCAGGCAAATGAGCTGCCTCCCACAAAGGGGGATGCACCCTGACAGCATCCTGTTGGCAGACTCTCCAGGGATGCTGCCAGTATTATTCTGCTCCCCTAAACCCTCCTGCAAAAGGTTGGAAATGCCAGCTACTGTGGAAACAGCGGCCGCCTGGAGCCAGGTATCTGGCCGTGGACTCTAGGGCTCCCCTGGGTCAGCCCCTGCCTCCCATCCCCTCCCACCTCCAGTCCTGTCGCCGGTTTGTTTCCACACCTTGTTCATCCAGGAGAATGTTGTCTGGCTTCACATCTCTACAGAAGGAAAGGATAATGTGTGAGGCAGAGGAGAAAAGCTGTTTCCTTTTTCACTGATTGCTGCTGATGCTTTTTGGGTCCCAGTCGGGTGGTCAGGGGGCCCTTGGGTCCCCTTCTTGTTTCTGCACTAGATAAGACCTCTAAAGGCTCCAAAGGAGCCTTTTCTGGGCTTCCCTGGACCTTCCCTGGGCTAGTTTCTTGAGCTGTCCCCCCTCCCTTCTAGCAGCAGCTTGATCTATCCAAGCACAAAGTGGGACAGGGGTAGAAGGTGACATTCCACAGATGGCTATGGTGGGATGTACCCCAGAGGATCTATGGTGGCTGCTATCACCTCAGCTCAGTCTCTTGTGTCCTGGGCAGATCCATAGCCCAGAAAAGGCCCACACCTGACTTGTCTTGCCAATTCCTCCTATTTCCTGAGCCCCTGGGCTGACTCCAGACTCACCAGGTAGGAGATGTGGACACTGAGATATAGGATGTATTAAGGCTCACCTTTAAGGTCACTCCTGGAAGCCCCCTCAAAGCATGTGGGTGGCCCTTGTCTTTCAGAGTCTTGTCCAGTGGAGCTAATCTTTTACAGGCCCTGCCAAGCTGGGAAGGCTTGACCTCCAGGCCTAGGAGGAAAGTCCCATGTGCCTGTGGTCTAAGAATTCTAGCTCCAAGTGACCTTAGACAAGTCATTTACCTCATCTCTCCAATGAGGAAGAGGATAAGGCAGGTGGCATCTAGGGCACCATTCAGGTCCCAATCCAATGAGCTGATAAATAGCTGCTCATCAATTTCCTGGGATCATTAGGAAGCTGTAGCCACAGTGACTCACAAGCTGTCTACTCAGCTAGAGAGACTGTTTTGTCCCAGTGAGGGATTGTCCATACCAAAAAAGCAAGGGTTCTTAAAGCTATGGAACCCATTTTGTGGTCTGTATATTGGAAGGAAGGAGACAGAGCTTTGCTTCCAAAGCCCCCTGGTCTCACACTGGTTTGTATGTTCCACTCCCTGCCCAATGGATTCCTATGTCTTCAGTCCTTGTCAAATGGGCTCCCTATGTCCTTACTCTGTGATCTCCACGTCCCCAAGATGAGCCGCCATACACCAAGTCCTACTGGCCCATAGGTGCCAGACTCAGAGGCCACCTGGAGCTTGGCAGGACTGGGTATGACATGGCATCTGCTGGTACAGCCTTCAAGAGCCCATGATGAGGCATCAGAGAATGACATTAATGCTGTCATTTTATCTTCCTAATTACATTTGCTCTGAGCTAATATAAAAATAGTTTGGGTTCTGTGTGTACACAGCAGATGGACTCAGTGATAAGTGGTAAGTGATGGCAGGAAACCAGCCTAGGATTAAAGCAATTGGCTGAAGATAATTCCCACATAGCTTAGGATGGCTGACTGTATCTGTTTGTGGACAGACGACTCATCTGGATCGTGGCTAATTTCCCCCTTGGAACATGATGTAAGTACCTTGGATAGATCTGTGCTGGGTCCACAAAAATCTAAGCTTGTTGGCCAATGAGGCTGTGGCAGAGCCAGGTCCCCACTCAGCTGTTAATTACAGCTGGGAGGGGCCCCAATTCTGACATCCTCATCAAAGTCTCCAATTCAACATGTCCAATTCTTCCTCTTTCCCAAACATCTGTGCTTCTGCTGAGGGCACCAAGATCCTTCCAGTCACCAGGGTTGGAATCTTCCCTCAGACCTCTCTTTGACTTATCACCACCCTTCATGCTACGTAGCCAGTGACCTGATAAGTCTTGTCTCTACAACATACTTCATATTCATGGCCCCCCCTTACACTGCCTCTTTCCCAGCTTGAGCTCTGATCAGCTCTTGCTTCCACAATTACAACAGAATATTCATAAGAGCCCCTGCTCCTTGTCGCCCCTCTCTGCGATCTGTCCTCCACTCAACTGCTGAAGTGACCATGTGATTCGCCTCTCAAGAAGCCTCACTGGCTCCCTTTTGCTTCTAGGAGAAATACAAATTGTTCTGTTTGCCCCATAAAGCCCTCATCAACACCTCCACCCCCCAGCCCCAGACCTATTTCACATGTGATGTGCCTTTCCTGCACTCGATGTTCAAGCCAAACCAGCTGACTTGCTGTTCACCAAACACATCCCAACCCTCATCTCAATGTGTTTGCACATTGTTGGTGTCTAGCGGTTTCAGTCCTGTATGACTCGTCATGACCCCATTGGGGGCTTTGTGGCGGAGATACTGGAGAGGATTTGCCACTTCCTTCTTTAGCTCATTTTACAGATGAAGAAACTGAGGCAAATGGGGTGAAGTGACTTGCCCAGGATCACACAGCTAGTAAGTGTTTGAGGCTGGATTTGAGCTCAGGTCTTCCTGACCCCAGGCCTGGCATGCCCTGTGATGCCATCTCCCTGCCTTTGCACAGTCTCTCCCCAGTTCTTGGGATGTCCGCTTCTGCCTCAACCGCTTTGGCTTAGCTCAAGTGACCCTTCTGACACAAGAACTTCACGATTTCTTTAGTTTTTAAGGTTCTCCCCCTCCAAAAAAACTCCTTCATATTTACTCTGGGTTGTTTTTTGATTTTTTTTCTTAGTCTGTGCACATGCTGTATCTTCCCAGAAGAAAGGAAGCTCCTTGAGGACAGATGCTGTTTCATGGCAGTCTTTGTGTCTCCAGCAGCCAGAATGGAACCTGGATTAGTAAATGCCTCCTGCCAGGGTCCACACTTGTGACTCCATCAGCAGTTCTAGTGAAGAAACATCTTTCTTTTATGCAGATTACAGTCTTAGGGAATCACCCAGACCATTGAGAGGGGCCCAGGGTCACCCAGGTAGTGCTGGAGGCAAAGATTGTAGGCTGGCTCTGAGGCCACTTCTCTATCTACCAGCCTGCACTGCCAAATCTCACTAACATGTCTTGAATTGAACAGAACTGAAGTGAATCCAAACACATTTACTGTGTCAGTGCTTTGTTCCAAGGCCTGGCTCTGATCATGCTGCTGCACATACCATCTGTGATAAGCAGGCTGGTGTGGTGGCCATTTACCTGTGTATGATGTGTCGGCTCCGCAGGTAGTCGAGAGCGAGTGCCATCTCACAGATGTAGAGCTTGACCGTCTCCTCTGTGAACTGTACATTCTGCTGCAGGTGATAGCGTAAGTCCCCTCCTAAGAGCAAATCCACCACCATAAACATGTCTTCCTCATCCTGAAATGAGTACCTGGGAAGAGAAAGGGAGGACAAGGCCAGCAGGGCCTATGAGCACTGCTAGCATGAAAAGAGGCCCACATTTCTATGATAAGTGCTTGGGTCACAACAATGCTACCTAGACATGGCCATTGCGAAGGCTTGCTCCCATCTGGGAGCTCATGAGCATCTAAAAGCCGAGCTTGTCACTCCAAAGACAATCCAAGCCTGCCTGATGTTTGTTTAGATGGCCACATCACAGACTTACAGGATTATGGAATGTGGCAGTCCACAGGGACCTCAGCAATCCAACTAAACCCATAGAGAAATGAGTACTCCTTAGGATGAACCCAACCAGTCATCACCCAGCCTCTTGTTGGAGACTTGCATGGAGAGGAGATCACCACCTCTCCTCACAACCCAGGCCACTTCCAGGTGGCTGCTAGTGTTAGGAAGACTTTGTGGACATTAAACCCAATGCAGCCTCTTTGCTGCTGTCCCCTGGCTCCTGGTTCTGCCCTCCAGGGACAAGCAGGACAGTCCTAGTCTCTCTTCCACATGACTCTTTTTCAAATATTTGATTCCTGCATGAATTGGATTTAAGTAAGGCAGAATCGCCTGAAGACATCAGCCTCACCCTTTCTTCCAGAGCTGCCACAGTTCAGTAGCAGGACAAAGTCAAGGTGATTGGTGATGGTTTGAGAACGGATGCCATTGGTGTCTTCATTGTCTAACCAAGCTATAAGCACCCCACAATTCCTGCTTCAGCTGCCTTCATGGCCATTGGAACAAATTGTTCTCATCCACCCATCCCACCTGGGGGAGTCTTGATCTGGCCCTCTCCCACCCCACCTAGCATTTACTACACTGAGTTTCACCCAAAGCTTCCAGGGCTCAGGCACAGCCTTCTAGGCAGTGTACTCCAGCCAGGGCTGGGGGAAGGGCTCTTCCCTTTAGACCCAATTATATCCCAGTAAACTCTCTCACATTAACTAAAGTCTGAGTGGCAGCTAATTGATAGACCATTGCAAAGCATGATTGTTTAGGGCAGACATGGTACATGAAGAGGGAGGCTGAGTCTCCCATCACTGTGTCAGGACTCCCACACTCTGCTTTCCCACTAAGCCAAACCCCTACATTGAGCCCCCTCTCCACACAGAGTATCAAGGTCACAGTGAGCAGCTGAGTTCATTGGCTACTTACTCTGACAGGCACCTCATCCCCCAACTGAGTTCCCCAATACCAAGCCTTGTGGTTAGAATCAATGCACATATGCTATAATGAGCCGTGAACTCAATCTGATCACCCCATAAGATGATATTTCAGCACCTTTAACAAGTCATGTATGGCACAGAGGGCACCATATGTGCTTTAAACAGCAAGCACACAGTAGGTCCCTTGAGGATAAGGGCAGTCCTTCCTACTGAAAACATGCCTGGCAATGAGCAAAGAATTTAGTTACAAAACACAGAGGATCCTCATCCAGCCCAATGTCCCCGCATGCTCAGAGAATGCTTTAGGACAGAGCATTTATGGGTAGGCAGGCCAACAATGCTGGCAAAAGTAGAGGATGGGCTAGAGTCTGCCAAGCACCGACCAAAAGCTGTCTACACTTATTGGCTCATTTCCTCATGTCCCACTCACTGCTCAACTTCTTGTATGCTGCCTTTCATATCCTCCCAGATATCGAAATTATCTTCAAGAAATCACCAGTGATCCTTTTACAGTTAAATCCAACAGACTTTTCTCAGGCTTCATCCTTCTTAGACACAATAAATGCTGTTTCTGAGTGACCTCCACTCAATTCCTCTTCTGGAATTTTGCAGCCCCCTTACTTTTGGTTCTCTTCCTACCTGTCTGACCACTCTCACTCAGTTTCCTTTGCTGGATACTCATCTAAGTCATGCCCATTCAGCTCGGGCCCCCACAAGGATCCATCCTGGATCCTCCTTTCTATACTATCTCACTTTGGATCTCATTGATTCCCATGAGTTTGAGTCTCATTCCTATGCAGGTGATGACCAGATTCCTATAGCTATTTCTGGTCTCATTGCTGACCTGCATTAGGACTGAGTTCCTATAAACATCTTAAACTCACCATGTTCACATCAGAACCCTTGTCTTTCCCTCTAAACCTACTCTTCCTCCTAACATCCCATGTGTTGGAGAGGACACCATTATTCTTGTCACTCTGGTCGACAGCAAGGCTATTAACCTCACTGTTTCCATCCTTGCCCATGTCACACATCCAGTCAGGTGCTATGTCTTCCCTGCTCTGTGCCTGGGCTGCATTCCCTTGCCACCGCCTCACTCAGACACTTCTCATCTTTCACATGGACTATAGTCATAGTCTCCCTCTTGAGTTTCCAGTCTTAGTTCTCTCCAATGCATCCTCCAAACTGATCACAAAGTTGACAAAGTGATATTCTTAACCCCCAATCTGCCTTGGGTGAACTACATGACTTTGAGGAGGTCATTGTCTTTTTCTGTCTCAGTTTGTGATATGGGGGGGATGGACTACATCAATGAATAAATGAATTCATTAAAAGGCATTCATTAAGCTCTTACTTTGTGTCAGACACTGCTAAGAAGTGGGGGGACACAAAGACAAAAAGCAATATAGTCCCTACCCTCAAGGAACAGTCTAGTGGGGAAGTCTACACACAGCAGAGTAGTGGCCAGGGAGGGATATTTCAGAGTGGGGAGTCATCTCTGTGACTATGAGGGATGGCTAATAGAGCCAAACAGCAATTAAAGTGTGTGTGTGCATGCGTGCATATATATATGTGTGCATGAGTGTAGGTATATATATGTGTGTGTGCATGCATGTGTGTATAGGTGTGTGCATGTGTGTAGGTGTATATGTGTGTGCATGCATGTGGGTATGTGTATGCATGTGTGTGTATATATATGCCTGCATGCAGGTATATGTGTGCATGTATGTGTCCATGTGTGTAGGTGTATATGTGTGTGTGTGCATATGTGTATGTGCGCATGCATGTGTGTATATGTGTGCATGTGTGTAGATGTGTGTGTGCATGCATGTGTGTATATATATGTGCATTGTGTAGGTGTATGTTTGTATATATGTGCATGTGTATAGGTGTATATATGTGTATGTGTATACATGTGTGCACGTGTGCAGGTGTATTTGTGTGTGTGTGCATGTGTGTAGGTGTATGTGTGCATGTGTGTGCATGCATGTGTGTATGCATGCGTGTGTATATGCGTGCATGTGTGTAGGTGTATGTGTGTACATATGCATGCATGTGTGTAGGTGTGTATATGTGTATGTGTGTGTATATGTGCATAATGAATGTGTGTATATGTGTGTGCATGCATGTAAGTGTGTGTGTGTGTGTGTGTGTGTGTGTGTGTTTGTGTCTGTGTAAGTGACCCCTGAGGTTTCTTCCAGCTCTATGAATTCATTGAAAATCCTGGTTAGGGGGCAGCTAGGTGGCACAGTGAATAGACCACCAGACCTGTAGTCAAGAGGATCTGAGTTCAAATCTGGTCTCAGACACTTGACACTAGCTACGTGACCTTGGGCAAGTTACTTAATCTCAACTGCCTTGTCATCCCCCCTCCAAAAACAAAACAAAAAGAAAATTCTGGTTAGGAACAACCCTGGGGCCGACTGAACAGAATCATGGAAAGTGCCCTTTTCCTCCCACCCCCCTAGAGAAAGCCCTCTTGGCTGCCAATGACAAATGTCCTCACAGACTCTCCTGATGTGATCTCAACACCAAGAGTAGATATTCACCAGAGATTCACCAAGAAAACATGTTCAATGTCCTGTAGGATCTCCAGCTCCCGGAACACATTCCGGACCTCATCCCTCTCCACACACTGCTGCTTGTTCATATATTTCATGGCGTACATCTTCTCCGTGTCTCGCTTCTGCACGATGCACACCTAGAAGCAAAAGGGAATAGAAGACAGAGGCCTGGACAAGGCAGCCACCAGAAGAGGGGACCACAGGGAGCAGAGACCCCAGCCTCCCTCCACCCCACCATCTGGTAGGTGGATGAGGGAACTATGGACCAGAGAAGGGATGTGGCTGGGCCAAAGTCACAGAGCAAACCTACGGCTGATCCCAGATGTGCCCCCGTGCCCTGCCCTCTGACACTCAGGCTGTAAGCCCAGCTTTGCCCAGAGATGAGGAGGGCCATTCCCTTCCTGTGCCCCATGGAGATCAGCAATCACTTGTCAAAGGGTCTTGGAGAGGAAAAAAAAAAGAAAGAGGAACTTCACGTTGAAATGTCAGGCGTCTTGTTCAGCAATGAATCAATCTCAAATTCAGGATAAAGCACCTCGGAGCTGACCTTATGCCTTGATGGAAAAAATGGCTCCAAATTAGAAAAATTCAGTGTGCAGGCAAGTTTTCAAGCACATACCAGCTGTGCTGTACAGAAAATACCTAAAAAGGGAAAGTAGGTCTGGGATGAGAAGGACTTTAGAAGCCACCTGGTCCAACCTCCTCATTTAACAAACATGGAAATCGAGTCCCAGGAAGGTGAGGTGACAGAAGGTCACACAGTCATAAGCATCACTAGAGGAGAGATTTGAACCTAGACCCCTGATTCCAGAGCTCAGGTCCCCTTTTCTGTAGTTTGCTGCATGGGGAGTAGTGGGACACAGAATTCCACAATCAGCATCTATTACCTGCTTCGTCTTCCCTTCCCTGATGGAAAAGATCAGGCTGACAGGGCTTTGAGCCCATGGCTACATGGATCCAGCCTGCCTAAGTGCCTGGTCCTTGGCTCTCTAGAACCTCCACAAAGGACATTCTTAGAGCTTTGACATCAACAGAAAAGTGTCTCCTGGGCCAAAGGAGCCCCTAATGCAGGGCAGGAGGTGGCAGAGGGGTCTGGCCCTGGCCATCAGCCCCCTGTCACTGCCCAGTGAGGTCCCTTCTGACTCTGACATTCTGTGTTTCTGTAGAGAGATCCCTGTGGGGTTTCTGGAACCTTGGCCAAAACAGGCTCTTGGGGTAGCCTCATTGCAATAGCTATCTTCCTGTGTCTGGATTCCCCAGGCCGCTTGATTTCATGAGTGTGTAAATTCAGAAATAGGGCATCAGAATGGAGGAAATGATCAAATGCCAAAGCCTAGAGTAATTAAAATAAATATGTTTTATGAAAATGTAATTGCATCCATTAAAACCAAATCATCTCTTTATTCACATTTGCTGAGGAACTCGGGGCTCCCAGGGATGGGGGGCGGGGAGGAAGACGGGAATCATCCTCTTCACTTCCCAGGCTTGGGGACTGACAATTTCAAAGCCCTCCATGTTTTGGCAGCTGGAGGATGGAAGCCTTGAAGCTCAGAGGGGAGTCAGCTGGCAAAGGGTTGAGATACCAGGCTTCCCTCTTTGGGGGTATATGCAGCTCTGGCTCCAGAGAGCCCCATCCACTGACAAAGACTTGTCTGAAGTTGAGGGGTGGGAAGGTACCTGATTCACAGGGGCAAAGGCAAAGCCAAGAAATGTCACGACAACCTGTGGTCTGCAGGAAGCATCCTAGACATCTTAATGAAGCAATCAATAATTCCTCGGACAGTAAGGGTGGGTGATGCTCAGGGGGACTGCGAGGCACTAAGAATCAAAGAGAATATGAAGAGAAGGCTGCAGCTATGCGGGATTCCGCTTGCAGGAAGAAGGCCTCAGGCCCAGAACTTGGCAGCTGCATGACAATGGAGGTCATTGGGAACCTCAGATTCCTCATCTGAAAGGCGGGAAGGAAAGAAGGAAAGCAAGCATTTATTTTTAAGTGCCTACTATGTGCGGCACTGTTACAGATGCGTCATTTGACCCTCAGAATAACTCCAGGAAGTAGGTGTTATTATCTCGATTTGACAGATGAAGACACTGAGGCAGACAGAAGTTAAGTGCTTCACCCAGGCTCATACAGCCAAGTGTCTGAGGCCACAAGTGAACTCAAGTCTCCTGACTCCAGACCCAGAGATCTATCCCCTGTGCCATCCAGATGCCACCATAGATGGGGATAGTCAATGCTCTGAGTGGGCTGAGGCTTGTCCTGTGTAAGGGAGGGCTTTTCTTAGCCATGTTAAGAACCACTGTCCTTGTAAAACAGACCCAAGTGCAGTGGGACTGCCAGGGGACTTGATGTTCCCACAAGATTGTTTTCAATTGGAAACATGGCTTAAACACAGCAACATCGAGAACAATTGACAGAAAATGTGATATTTTGCAGAGACAATTAAAGCCCCTTATGGTTCTGAAAAACATCACATCCATGGTCCTCTCTCCTAAATTAGAGAGAGCTGGCCTGTGTGTGCATGCGTGTGTGTGTGTGTGTGTGTGTGTGTTTGGGGGGGAGATATGGCTGTAAGTGTGGGAATGGGGGGCGGCTGGGGGCTATCTGTGTCTTCCTGTCTCCCAGGTATCTGTGCTCTATTCTCTTTTCTCTGCTCCATCCATATAATGAAATCCATAAATTAGTAAGAGAGAGGTTAACAAACCTGTATCTTAAGGCGAAATGATTTCAGAATCCATAGGGAAACAAACAGCAAATACCTTCTTCAGAAATGAGAATTAGGGAAGCAGGCCCCCCATTTCCAGGGAGGGACAAGGGGAGCAAGGCTGTGCCAGGTCTGATGTCTGCTCAAGGTCCTTTCTATGGCTCCAGTCCAGCTGCTTCTAAAGGAGGTGCTCACTCCATTATTTTTCAAGGTAAGTCACTCAACACCTCTGTCCTTGCCCAAATTCTATATGTTCATTGATTTCACGTTCACCTTTGTACCCTCCCAAACCTGCTCTCCTCTTTCCCTATGGCTTCCCAGCTTTCCTGCTTTTAGGAGGGGGAAGTACTAGTCAGCCATTCACACTCTAGCTAGAGTGACCATAGGGTCTAGACACCTCCCCAGGAGCTTGATCAGGGTAATGGTGAGGATTTCTGTCCACCAGCAGATATTGTTTCTAGCATTTTGTTACACTTAAAAATGCTTTGGTTTCTTCTGCACAAGACACATCAAGCAAAAAGTTCTCAAGGAAGAAATTGTAGCTAAGTATGTTAAGAGGTTTGCTGGCATCCTGAAGCCAAAGACCAACAGGAAGAACACATTTAGAGCAGCTAACGACTGTTGCAATACCACTTCTAATGTACACCTTTGGAACTATAAATGTGATTTTAAAAATGAACTTTGGAACTATCTGAATAAAAACTGTTGTTGTTGTTCAGAAATAAAGGACAAACAACAAGAAAATAAAGACTGTAAAATAGTCATGAAACACAGGTCCTGCTGCACAAAGACAGCTTTCCAAAGACAAACATTCTCTTATCAAAAAGAAGTCGCATTTTCTATCAAGTGTTCGATGTTGCTGTGCTCAAGCCTTGTTTTCAATTGAAAACAATCTTGTGAGAACATAAGTCCCCTGAAAGTCTTACTCTACTTGATAGCTGTTCTCAGTGCACATGATAAACAGGTTAAAGACATACAGAAAAACTATTGAAACAGACATTACTTCAGGAGGCAATAATAAAACTGTGACTAAAGACTTAATTTTTCATGTGTGACTGAAAGTGGTTTGTCCCTAGAGGAAGCCCATGAAATAGCTATAACCCAAGAGGGGAATGAAAAGGTCCTTTATGAACAACATCCAAATTAACTAAAGAAAAGGTTTTGTGAGAAAAGTGTGTCCAAAATGATTGAGTTATGTGTATTTGTTTACAGAAGCAGAGAGGTAGAAAAGGAGTTTGTCATCTTAGTTTATGAAAAATAGCAAATTCTGGTGCATAAGCTTAGCTCCCAGTTAAGTTGTTTCAGTTGTATCTGACTCTGTGACCCCATTTGGGGTTTTCTTGGCAAAGATACTGGAGTAGTTTGCCATTTCCTTCTCTACCTCATTTCACAGATGAGGAACTGAAGCAAACAGGGTTATTCAGGACCAGATCATTGCCCCAGAAATTAGCATTAAGATTATTCTTAAAGAGTCCAGGCTTATTTGTCAATGTAAATTATGAAAGGAAATGAAAGAAAGTATATAACACATTACCACAAGTTGCTAAAAATTAGCACCTTCTAAATATCTAGCAAGGGCAGGTAGGTGGTACAGTAGATAAGAGCATCAGACCTGGAGTCAGGAAGACTCATCTCCATGATTTCAAATTTGGCCTCAGACACTTGTTAGCTGTGTGTCCCTGGGCAAGTCACTTAACCCTGTCTGCCTCAATTCCCTCATCTGTAAAATGAGCTACAGAAGGAAATAGCAAACCACTTCACTATCTTTGCCCAAAATAAAAAACCCAAATGGGGTTAGGAGGAGCTGAACACAGCCAAAATGACTGAACAACAGTAAATGCCCACCAAGAAATGACATGGTAGCTCTGGAAATGCACATGGAATTTATTTTTCATAAACTAGGATGAAAAACCCCTATTCTACAAATGCATGCCTCAAAATTATTTTGAGAATCCAAAAATAACCTGTAACGAACTATCATTATCATGAACAAAATCATTGCCCGTGACTGTCCTCACCATAACGTTGATCCACGAAAAGGCAGGAACATTTGTCATAGCCGTCACCATACCAATCTCCCATAATCTCTAAGCTACAAAGATTTAAAAATTTTTCAAAACACAGAAACTGAGCAAAAGAAAATGTGAGAATGGGATAAGGTCTACATTCTCCCCATTATCTTGTCTTCCTCAGGCATTGTGCCAGAGATGAGTCAGCAAGCCCACAGGGAGCTCACCTTCCAGCATTGTCAGTCAATTAGGAAAACGGTGACTTAATTTACCTGTAAAATACTACATAGGAGATTCCATGAAAGAATAACGGTTGCAGAGATATGTGCCCAGGATGTTTCTATCTGAATT
This sequence comes from Pseudochirops cupreus, assembly GCA_028627135.1. Classification (NCBI taxonomy): domain Eukaryota; kingdom Metazoa; phylum Chordata; class Mammalia; order Diprotodontia; family Pseudocheiridae; genus Pseudochirops; species Pseudochirops cupreus. Next base: position 577,934,926 of record CM053582.1, read on the forward strand.
ACAGTTAAAAAAAAGAAAAGCAAAAAGAGGACATGGATGGCATTTACAATAATAATGCCAGAGATGACACAAGATCTCTGCTAACAACGAATTTACAAGTGAACAAATCATCATAATAATGAGAATTTATACATATAGCACCCTCAGGGTGGTGAAGCACTTTAGAAATGTGATCTCATTTTATCTTCACAATGTCCCTGGAATGTGGGTATTATTATTATCTTCATTTTACAGATTAGAGAACTGAGGCAGAGAGAGGTTAAGTGACTTGCCCAGGGTCACACTACTAGTAAATGTCTGTGACTGAATTTGAACTCATCTTCCTCATTCCAAGAAGTGCTCACTTGATGTATCCACTGCACCACCTGGCTGCCTCAAATAAAGACATACTAAAAAAGGGGGGAAAAGTCATAAAACAAACAAGACATACTCAAAAGGGCCAGAATCAAGTGTGGAAATAGATAGGATGTAAATGTATATGTCATGGATATATGTAAATGTGCATATGTGTATGCATATGTATGTTGCATTGTGTATATGTGTGCATGCATTGTACATACATGCATATACACATGCATACACATACATTAACTCATATATATGCAGTGCTCTGAGAACTGAGGAGTCAGAAAAATGACTTCCACATGGGGGAAAGGGACAGCACTCAAAAGAAGGCAGCATTGGAGGCACAGCCAAGATGGCAGAGAAAAAGCAGGAAGATGCCTGAGCTCTCTCCAATTTCCCTTGAAACAATTTTAAATCAACCCCCAAAAAGGAATTCTAGAATGACAGAATCTACAAAGGGATGGGGTGAAATAATTTCCCAGCCCAATATAACTTAGAGTGCAGGAAAGGTCTGTCTCACTTGGGTGAAAGGGGAGCATAGTCCAATGCAGGGATGATTAGACCAGGTGACCCCAGCACAACAGGTGAGCTGCCAGCCCCAGACACCCAAGCATGCAGCAAGCCAGAGACCAAGCCCCTACTGCCAGTGCAATAAATATAGGACCGTGAATCCTGTGCCCCAGGAGCAGAGATCAACTTTAAAAGTTGTGAAATAGGTTGGAAAATAAAAGAAAAACCAAAAAGCCCTGACCACAGAAAGCTATTATGGCAACAGGGAAGATCAAAACACAAACTCAAAAGAGGACAACAATATCAAAACACCTACATACAAACCTCAAAGAGAAATATGAGTTGACCTCAGGCCCAAAAAGGCATCCTAGAAGGGTTCAAAAAGAATTTTAGAAGTCAGAGAGGTAGAAGAAAAATTGTGAAAAGAAAGGAGAATCATGCAAGAGAATTATGAAAGAAAAGTCAACAACTTGGTAAAGGAAGCAAAAAAAAATAGGAAAAGATGTACATAAATTCATTGAAGAAAACGATTCTTTAAAAAGTAGAATTGGCCAAATGGAAAAGGAAGCACAAAAGCCAACTGACGAAAATAATTCCTTAAAAATTAGAATTGGGCAAGTGGAAGCTAATGACTGTAAGAGAATCAACCAAACAAAATCAAAAGAATAAAAAATAGAAGAAAATGTAAAATATGTCATTGGAAAAACAACTGACCTGAAAAATAGATCCAGGAGAGATAATTTAAGAATTATTAGACTACCTGGAAGCCATGGTTAAAAAAAAAAAAGAGCCTGGACAGCATCTTTCAAGAAATTATCAAGGAAGGCTGCCCTGATACCCTAGAACCAGAAAGCAAAATAGTAATTGAAAGAATCCATTGATCATCTCCTGAAAGAGATCCTAAAATGAAAACTCCCAGGAATATTACAGCCAAACTCCAGAACTCTCAGGTCAAGGAGAAAATACCTCAAGCAGCCAGAAAGAAACAATTCAAATTTTAAGGAGTCACAATCAAGATTACACAGGATTTAGCAACTTCTACATTAAAGGATCAGAGGGCTTGGGATATGATATACCAGAAGGCAAAGGAGCTTGAATTACAACCAAAAATCAACTGCCCAGCAAAACTGAGCATAATCTTTCAAGGTGAAAATGAACATTCAGTGAAACAGGGGACTTTCAAACATTACTGATAAAAAGACCAGAGCTGAACAGAAAGTCCAATTTTCAAATACAAAACTCAAGAGAAGAATAAAAAGGTAAACAGTAAAGAAAAAAAACCATGTTATTCAATAAAGTTCAAATGTTTATGTCCTCACATGCTAAGATAATACTTGTAACTCTAAAGAATTATATCTCTAGTAGAGTTATAAGATGTATACATAGACAGAGAGTGCAAATATAAATTGACTTTGATGAGACAGAATAAAAAAAATTGAAGGGTTAAAAAGATGATTTCGCTGGGGAAGAAGAGGAGAAGAAGAGGGAGAGGCAGAATGGGGTAAATTGTATCACATGTAAAGGCATGAAAAAGCTATTACAGTGGAGGGAAAGAGGATAAGGGAGATGAGCATTGTTTAAACTTTGCTCTCATCAGATTTGGCTCAAAGAAGGAATAACATACACACTCAGGTGGGTATAGAAATCTATCTTACCCTATAGGAAAGTAGGAGGAGAGGGGAACAAGAAAAGGGGAGGCTGACAGAAGGGAGGACAGATTTAGGAAGGTAATGATCAGAAATAAAACATTGGTAAGAATGGGCACAGTGAAAAGAAAGAGAGAGAAAAATATCAACAGGGTAAAATAGGATGGAGGGAAATACACAGTAATCAGAACTGTGAATGTAAATGGGATGAACTCTCCTATAAAACAGAATCAGATATCAGAGTAAATTTAAAACCAGAAACCTACAATTCTTTTTGTTTACAAGAAACACATTTGAAGCAGAGAAATATGCACAGAGTAAAGGAAAAAGGATGAAGCTCTGCTTCAGCTAAAGTTAAAAAAAAAGCAGGGATAAATTGATAAATGGTTAAAAGATATGAACAAGCAGTTTTCAGGGGAATAAATTAAAGCTATCTGTAATCATTAAAAAATGCTCTAAATCACTATAGATTAGAAAAATGCAAATTAAAACAACTTTGAGGTATCACCTCAAACCTATCAGATTGGCTAATATGACAGAAAAGGAAACTGATAAATTTTGGAGAAGATGTGGGAAAACTGGGACATTAATGAATTGGTGGAGTTGTGAACTGATCCAACTATTCAGGAGACAATTTGGAACTATACTCAAAGGGCTATAAAACTGTACACACCATTTGATCCAGCAATATCACTATTAAGTCTATATTCCAAAGAGATCAGAGAGAGAGAGAGAGAGAGAGAAAGAGAAAGAGAAAGAGAGAGAGAGAGAGAGAGAGAGAGAAGGACCTACATGTACAAAAATATTTATAGCAGCCTTTTTTGTGGTGGCAAAGAATTGGAAATTGAGGAGATGTCCATCAATTGGAGAATGACTGAACAAGTTGTGGTATGTGAATGCTATATGTGGAATATGATTGTGCTATAAGAAATGATTAAGTTGTGGATTTCAGAAAAACCTGGAAAGACTTAACACGAACTGATGCTGTCCAAAGTGAGCAGAACCAGAAGAACATTGTACATGGTAACAGCAACACTGTGGGATGACTGACTTAATTCTTCTCAGCAATACAGTGATCTAAGACAGTTTCAAAAGACTCATGATAGAAAATGTTATTCACATCCAGAGAAAGAACTGATGGAGTTTGAATGCTCATCAAAACATTGTTTTCACTTTCTTTATTTTTGTGCTTTTTTCTTCTTTTCTGTTTCTTCTTTCACAATATGACTAATATGGAAACATGTTTTACATGATTGCATATATATAACCTAAATCAAATTGCTTATTATCTTGGGAGGTAGGGGGAGAGAGGTTAGGAAGGGAGGGAGAAAATTTGGAATTCAAAATTTTATTTAAAAAATTAATGTTAAAAAAAAGAAAACAGCATTAAAGAAAGGCTATGATTAATGGACAGGATTTCAACAGGTAAAGATAGCTGAAGCAGAGATAGCCAGGGAGAGGATGACAAGAGACATCACATCCAGGGAAAGGTAAATGGTCTGGTTTGGCAAGAGTTCTGAGTAAGTGCAGAGGGAAGTCTGGGCAAGGGAGTGGGACTAGAACAGTGATTCTCAACCTGTGGGTTGCAACCCCTTTGGGGGTGGAATGACCCTTTCATAGGGGCCACAGGGGTCGCCTAAGACCATCGGAAAACACATATTTCTGATAGTCTTAGGAACCGAGATACCACTCCTCTATCTGTCTCCAGGCGGGTCTGCCCACATGAAGATATGCCCACATATGACTATTAAAGGGTCATGACATTAGGAAGGTTGAGAACCACTGGACTAGAAGATTCTTATTCTTTTCCCTGGCTGAGATAATTTATTCATCAGAGCTAACAAAGCCAGAGCATCTCTATCAGGCAGGATTCATTAATCTACAAGGCTAAACTCTGTAATAGCTTAAGTGACCAAAACTACTCAGGCATAAATGAGACATCCTGGTAATGGAAGCCCTCACTTCTTATCAGAGCATTAACTCTTGATTATACATATACAGTAGGGATTAAATCCACTGTTGGCTTTGGCTGGATTTGGCCAAATGCCTTACTTTCATAGGATCACCTATAGTAAGTACCCTCTGAGCCCCAGGGTACCAGGGAGAACAAATCAAAACATGATGAGTCAATTTAAGGAACAAAACCATTGCTACAGTGTTCAAAGAGAATATCCACCTACACACACACACACACACACACACACACACACACACACACACACACACACACACACTGGAAACTGTGAAGGAAGGAAGGAAGTCAAAAGGATCAAAATTCTGTCCAGCAAACTGGTAAAGATGACATAAGATGGGAATGGTCAATGTTGATGGGGTTGCGGAAAAATAGGCACACTAATGCATTGTTGTTGGAAACATGAACTGGTACAACCTTTCTGATGTAATTTGGAATTATTCAAATACATTGACTAAAATTTCCAGTATTTTTGACAAATTCTGTTGTTGGGAATTTGACAGAAGGGCATAAAAAACAGAATTAATGGTTCCATATTCACAGCTGAACCTTTCATCATGTAGAAGAACAAGAAACAAAGTAGAAGCCCATCAATTGGGGATTGGCTAAGCAAATTTGGCCCATTGATGGAATAGAATAAGAATTAAAAAAAACAATGAACATGATGAACACTAAGAAAACACATGAACTCCTGAAAAATGGAATAAGCAAAGGTTGTTGTTTCAGTCTTGTCTGACTCGTCATGACCCCATTTGGGGTTTTCTTGGCAAAGACATTGGAGCGGGTTATTATTTCCTTCTTCAGATGGGAAAACTGAGGCAAACAGGTGTGGGGAACAGGACGAGTTGTTTCCACAGGACTGATAACAGGATGTAAGTCCAGAGGTGACTGGTTCTAACCAGAGGTGGAACCTAGCAGAACCAGGCTTCTGATCAAGTAAAAGGTCAGAAGCTTGTATGCATGCTTAATGAGCTGTTTAATATTAACCAACACCCTAGCCTTACCAGATTTTAATCTGTATTACAAAGCAGCAGTCATCAAAACTGCTTGGTACTGGCTAAGGTATAGAGTAGTGGATCAATGGAATAGATTGGGTACAAAAGACTCAATCATCAATGATTATAGTAATACACTATTTGATAAGCCCAAAGACCCCAGTTTCTGGGATAAGAACTCATTATTTGACAAAA
>CM053582.1:577948977-577963827 GCA_028627135.1 Pseudochirops cupreus
GTCAGGTAGGCATTCTGGTAGGCCACCTGCCCGCTGCAGAGCGTCACGCTTCCAGACTTCCTCTGACTCCCGCCTTGCCCCTTGGGAGCTTCTCCTAGCCAGGTTTCCTCACCCTACCCCTTTTGTCCTGTGAATCAATAAACTTTTGTAAATCTGCCAAAACACAGCTGAGCCGGTGATTCTTTTCAGACGCGAACCTAGAAAGGATTTCTCATTAGAAATCCCCCAAAACCTATCCCGCAACAGAGACATAAATTGGTAAATGCTTTGCCAAAGGCTGGTCAGTAAGGTTTGCAGGAGAGGGGAAGGAAAACGACTTTTATTAACTTGTTTTCCTAATGGCACCCTCTTTGCTGCCGGGTTTCAGGGCAGGTGTTTAATTATTTTTTTGACAAAATCATCATTTTGATTGAAAAGCAGTTATCTCAGGTATCGAGGCAGCCGGCTGACAGCCTTATTGCCCCTCCCAACCCCTCCAGAAGAAGACCTCTTAGTGCCTGTCCCCCTCCCAGAGTATTTAGAATCCAGTCAGATGATTGAGCAACATTTGCTGAGAACGCCAAGTCCTTCCCACTCCTGGTTTTCTTTTAGCAAAAATGTTTCCATCCCTTGTCAGGGCCATTCACTTTCTCTGGGACCACAAGTTTAAGGATGAGCCAGTCTTAAGCTGTGAGTGTGTGTGTGTGTGTGTGTGTGTATGTATAAATGTGTGTGAGAGTGAGAATGAGTGTGTGTGATTGTGAGTGTATGAGAGTGTATAAGTGTGTATGAGAGTGTGTAAGTGTGTATGAGAGTGTGTGTGTGAGTTGATAGTGTGTGTGAGTGTATTTGAGTGTGTAAGTGTGAGTGTATATGTGTGTGAGCGTGTGAGTGTATATGAGTGTATGTGAGATTGTTAGTGTGTGAGTGTGTGAGAGTGTGTGCATGAGTGTACCTGAGTGTGTGTATGTGTGGGTGTGTATATGTGTGTGAGAGTGTGAAAGAATATGTGTATATAAATGTGTGAGAGAGTGTGTGAGTGTTTGAGTGTGTATAAGTGTGTGGGTGTGGGTGTGGATGTGTGTGTGGGTGGGTGTGAAGGCCTCTTCCCATTCAAGGACCTTTGGGTGAGCGGAAAGAATCAGCTTTTTCTAAATGCCCAGGTTCCAGCCCAGCCTGGAAAGCATTCAGGAGATGGTGAAGCTTCAGGGTTATAGACACATCAGGGTCAAGATTCAGAGATCCTCTGGGACAAGCTGCCTCAAATTCAGGCCGTGAAGTATTCCAGAGATCCCAGAATGCAATAAGGAAGAATTTTAAAGAGAAAAAAAAAGGAAGCATGACTAACCAAAGAACATGGATCTTGACATGGAGGCTCTTGATGATTATCTAGACCCAGGGCTGGGAAACCTGCAGCCTTGAGGCCACATGTGGCCCTCTACATCCTCAAGTGTGACCCTGTGATTGAATTCAAAGTTCAAAGGATTTGTTCTGGAAGTTTGAACTCAGTCAAAGGACTGCACTTGAGAACCTAGAGGGTCACGTGTGACTTCAAGGATGTAGGTTCCCCAGCCCTGAAGGCAGCCCTTCTCTTTGTACAGAGAAACAAATTCAGGCCTGGAAAGGGGGAAGAACTCATGAGAGGTCACACACTGACTATGGTGAAATCAGGGTTCAAATCCAGCTGTAAAGTTGGAGCTCTGCCTAGTACAACCCACCTCTCTCCTCCATTGAACTAAATGGAACCTCGTGGTAGAAAGAAGCCCCCCAGGCTACAGATCCTAGAGCCTCCAGAGCAAGCTGGGCTGAACTCAAGGAAGGGAAGAAGGAAAAATAAGATGGAAGCTTTTCCCTTTCTCTCCTGGAGAGCCACAAGCCTGGATGGAGCAGCAGCTGAATGGTAATGAGGCCATTACTACTGAAATCAGCTCATTAGTATTCATTTTTACCAGCTGCCAATGGCTTCAGAGCCACAAACAGAATTTCAATGACTAAGTCTTCAATGAGGTGATGTGGAGCAGTGGTTCTCAACCTGTGGGTTATGTTCAATTTGTAACAATGAAAATGCATCCTGTATATCAGATAGATTCATAACACTAGCAAAATTACAGTTATGAAGTAGCAACGAAAATAATTTTACAGTTGGGGGGGTCACCACAACATGAGGAACGGTATTAAAGGGTTGCAGCATTAGGAAGGTTGAGAACCACTGAAATTGTGGAGGATAGAAAGAGGCCCCTCAGAACCTGCAGGGCCCCTATAACGCCATGCACAAGCAGCTTCCCAAAAGAATGCTACTGTGAACAGCTTCTAAGGTTCTGATTACACAGTATAGTGAACACTCCATTTATTCCATAACAAATCAAGGCAAACATTCACAATAAATCACAATATAATATTCACAACATTACATCATATCACAGAAAATCACAATATAGTGTTCACGATAGCTTAACATTAGAATGACCACACAGTTTTCACTACAGTAGCCACAGTATTTAGAACAAAGAACAAAAGAATAATCATCTGATATCCCTAAGAAGGTTTGCCTCCTCACTCAGTCATTCAGTCATCTCACAATACAATAATCAATCTTCCACTCATGGGGCAATGATAGATTAACTTAATCAGTCACTTATCTAGCAGTCAGTCACTGAATATTGTTAATCTCTAAAGACAATCATTAGAAAATTACACAAACCCTCCACCCCTTGGTGTCTAGTTAACTTCAATTTCATCATGCATTCAATATCCAAGGAGAGGCCTTTTCTTCATCTTGACTCAGGGTGGTCTTTCAGATTCCCTGGATCCCCTTCCATAGTCCCAGCTTCTACCTGAATCCACCAAAGAGTTATCTGGATTCAGAGGCAAACAGCTCCCAAGTTCTCATCCAGTCCTCCGGGCAGTTCTTGCTACACACTGAAGTTCACAGGGTCCAACACATCTCAAAACCTTCATAAACTTCTGTTGCCGGGAACTCAAGGATCAACCAAACCACAAACAAACAAAGTCTTATCCCGGTCATGCTTCTTCAGTCCTCCAGTAGTTTGGCTGGCCCTAGGACCCGCAAGAAATCTCAGCCTTCCAGGTGGCCTTCTTAGCAGCAACTTTAGCCTTCACCAGATTCTGATCTCATAAACTCCAACTCAGTTCTCAGTCCAGCAAGTAGCAGCCCAGCTTCCAGATGCTGTGAAAATTCTGCTTCCTCCACCAGAAGCCCTCCAGAAGAAAAAAATTTTTGGTTCTGACTGTCTCTCTCTGGGCCTCTTCTTATACACACAAAGCGTTGGCTTCCTATTTCAGCCAAACCCTTCCTGTTATGTCAGCAACAGGAGACAAGAGTTTATACCCTCTGCCTCTTAGCCACAAAGGTTTGATTAGTTACTAAGGACTAAGTGCCTGCTTATTTTACATAACAAAAAGGGGTCTTCAAATTTAAATTAATTACCATTACAGCCCCCACTTTCCCCCTGAAGTGGCCCTTGGGGATCAAGGATTTTAGGGAGCTCCATATGCAGAGGGATAGGACCTTCGTTCTCTGGAAAATAGAGGTGTCTTCTGTCTTGCAGAAAAGTCACCAGACCCTCAAAGCCTCCATTCCTCACAATAAGCCCTTTATCAGACATCTCCAAAGTGGGTTTGGGTTTCTGATGGACTGAACCCTAGTTTATTATTTTCACTTTTTTTCACTTTCCCTTCTGATGACACATGTTAACAAAACAGGACCTTGAGAGTGACCCACATGTACACAGAAAGTTTTGAGAAGGGCTAAAAGTAGGAATGCCCATGAAATCCCTCTACCCTCTTCCCCTTCGCTGCTCTGCCTGGCTTCAGTCTCACAGAACCAGAAGCTAAGTTCCTCACCCCTCATGAGCTGCTGCATCAAGCCTTGATTGAGAGCCCCTCCCTCAGCCTCTTCTCTCCTCTGACTGGAGGCTGGAAGGTGCAGGACCAAACTCCTCCCAATGCCTTCCTTATAGAGGGCAGAGCCTGGACTCAGCTCACTTCTATCTGTGCCTGCTGCCCTGCCGGCTTCAGCTCCATGGAACAGGGAACCCCACACTGGTACCCCAGTGTCCTGCCTCTGCTTCTGGCCTCTTTTTTGTATGTCTCCCCCTCCCCACCTTGGACCACAAGCTCCTTGAGAGAAGGAACTGTCTTTTCATTATCTCCTCAGCACTTAGCACAGTGCCAGGACCAACGAGACCTTTAATGAATGTTTATTGGATTGGAAATCATGAAATCATGGATTCTCGGTGCTGGAGGAGACCTCAGATGCATCTATTCCCATTTGGACCTGCCTGAAGATCTTCTCTCTAACACACCTGGTGAGTCGTCCAGCCTCCATCTGAAGATGCTGGTTAAAGGGATCCTACACAGCTCCCAAGTCAGCCCAACCCATCTTTAAAAGGGTTGATTTCTTTTTTTCAAAAAATATTTTATTTTTTCCCAGTTCCATGTGAAAATGATATTAGCATTCCTTGCTTTTCTTTTTTTTAACTTTTGAGTTCCAAATTTGACTCTTCCTTCCTTCTTCTTCCCTGTCCCTAAGATGGGAAGCAATCTGAAATGTGCTATCATAGAAAATGTCCATATTTGTCATTTTGTGCAAGAAAACTCAAAGCAAAGAAAAGAGAGTGATTCAGAAGTCAGTTCTTTCTCTGGAAGCAGACTTCATGTTTTATCATGAGTGCTTCAGAATTGTCTGGAATCATTGTATTGCTGAGAATAGTTCTATCATTCCCAGTTCCTCATCATACAACATTGCTGTTACTATGTACAATGTTCTCCTGGCTGTCTCAGTTCATGGAAGTCTTTCCGGGTTTTTCTGAAATCTGCCTGCTCATTATTTCTTGTAGCACAGTAAAGTTCCATTACAATCTTAGACCACAACATGTTCAGTCATTCCTCAGTGGATGGACATCTGCTCAATTTCCAATTCTTAGCAACCACAAAAAGAGCCACTATAAATATTTTTGTATAAATACATTCTTTTAGAAGAGTAGATTTATAGGGGCGGCTAGGTGGGCAGTGAATAGAGCACCAGCCCTGGAGTCAGGAGGACTTGAGTTCAAATCTGGCCTCAGACATTTGACACTTACTAGCCGTGTGACCTTAGGCAAGTCACTTACCTGATTGCCCTGCCCTATCCCCTCCAAAAAACAAAAAAGAGTAGATTTATAGCATTGCTCTGTCTCTGCCCATGTCCCTTCCACCAGGGCTGGGAAGAGCTCTTTGATTCAGGCAGGTATAGACGTTACAGTGTCTCTGACTGAATGAACAACAAAGAAGGCATGAACAGCACAAGATACTGAGCCCCAACCACTTCTAAATGCCTGTTGGACAAGAAGGAGGGAAACCCTTGGAGCCACATATATCCTTTCCTTGTGCTCAGACAATTCCTAACTCCAGTTCAGTCCTTTCAGACTGGAAGTCAAAAGACCATGGTTCACATCCTGGCTGTACAACTGACTGTGTGTGCCTTCTCTGGGCCCCTCTTCCCACCTCTGTAAAAAGAGACGGTTGACCTAGAGTCTCCAAGGGAAGGGAACTGATGTTGGAGTCATGGGAAACCTGGATTTGAACTCCAGCTCTGACACTTGCACACTGTGTGTCCCTGGGAAAGTGACTTAACCTCTCTGGATCTTGTTTCTTCATCTGCTAAATGAGGGGAATAAGTGAGATGGTCTCCAAATTTATGATCCTATAATCTTAAATTTATGGTTAGGTGACCATGGTCAACTTATCAGCCCTCTCCATTTCTACATACACAAAACGGCAATACACTGACACCTTTAGGACCTAATCCTCAAGTTACTGTGAAACTACTAGGAGATCATGGATTCAAAAGGCTCTGAAACCCTGGGAGGGCTAAAGAGATGTCAGCTCCTCTTCTTCCCAAGTGCTCTCCATCTCTGAATCCCATAAACCTGCTCCTCTCCATTTTTCTGGCTACCTGGCTGGAGTCCTGGTCAGCCTCAGCCCAGGTGGGCAGACTGTCTCAAGGCCCTAGAATCAACAAAGTGGGCCATAAGGCTTGATTGTAGGGACCTGAGGGAGATGACAGAGAGAGAAGTGCCCTGGAGAGATGTACAGGTGGGGGAAGGAAGAGGAGGAGAGAGAGAGGGAGAGAGAAAAAGAGAGAATGAGAGAGGTAGAGAGTGAGAGAGAGTACTCTCCTTCCTACATCAAAGGATACAAATTATTTAATTAATACGTGACAATGAAGAAATAGGTGGCCAAGAGAAAGGATGAGAAATAGGCAGATAGGAGACCTAATTGTGAAGGCTTCTCAGAAAACCTTACTAGAGAGCATTGGAGCCCTTCTCACATTTCTTGCTGAGCACCTCACCCTCATCTCCACCCTCAGGTATAGATGAGAGTCTGAAGACAGTTGCATAGAAATAGGGTTGAACCCAGAAGGGGTTTTGTAGAGTTGGAATATTTTCTCCGAGGACACATAGAAAAATCAGCAGAGTGATTGAAAAAGACAGACAATAGCAGACTGAGGAGAAGGAATAAAGTAACATTGGAAGAAAAGAGCAATCTCAATAGTTCACAACAAAAGAGAATGAAGGCAAATCCCTGGAGGAAAGTGAAGATATCTCATCAAATTTGGCAAGGTAATCAAAGAACTCCCTGGAAGGAGCAAAGAAATAAGGATGGGTATCAGAACTCTTTAGGAGGAAATCTGCAAGTCTAAGTAGAGCTTGCTGAATGTTAAACTAAAGACAGACACTCTCCTTGACAGCACATTTTCTGAAGAAGAAAAAGAGAGAGAGAGAATGACAGAAATGGAATGCAAAAATGTGGAGAGAAATACAATGAAACAATAAAAAGTAAGCAAGGAGAATGGAAGGGCACACGGGTGTGCTGCAAAACGAGATTGTGGAATAGATAGGAAGTGAGAAGATTGCCTAAGGATTTAAGCTTCTTCTAAGAGCCAATTGGAGTTAGTGGCCCATTGTTAAAGAGGAGCATAGTGGTTGGGGCTTGAGAACTATAGATTTAAGGGTAGGTACCCATAGGAATACCCTCTCCACCCATGAACTCAAGGTCATGGTCATGCTCTAGACACTCAGTGTGCCCATTCAAGTCGGGAGGAGGGGCAATGTATCAAAGAGAGGATGACACACACCATGCCACACACACCACACATTACATATATACACATATACATCTCACACGCTCACACACCATACACCCTGCTATTACCAAAAAAACAGTCCCTGGTAGATATGTGGTAAGGGTATGTGTGTGTGTGTGTGTGTGTGTGTGTGTGTGTGTGTGTGTGTGCTGTGAAAAAATTTTTAAACCTTAGTAATCAGTGTCTTGGAGACTCAGTTTTCCCCCAGCCCCTTCCCCTTTACAAATTCAGTCTCTTCTTTAGAGGGACATTACTGATGATGAGATTGTATTGAATCCTCTTATCCTGGTCAAACTCTAACCGAGATCTGAATTGATTTATTCTGCACAGATTTAGGTGGAGATAGATCCTTCTGCCTAGATAGCCCAAGACTGGGACTGGTCTGGCATGATGGAGGGCTGGTCTGATAGAACAAGTACTTCCTCTAAAGACAGAATGATGATGGGTGATATCAGCCCTTGTTGAAAAGGTATTCAGTGACGTAAGTCAAGACCTCACCTCCCAGTATGCCAATGAATCATGGTTGATTGGCACTCCTTAGGAACACCTACTCTTCTTTTTTTGTTTTTTATTAATAATCATCTTTATTCTCAACATTTACATCTGGTTATTAAAATGTACAGATCACACACAAATAATAAAACAAACATTTTTACATATATGTATAAATATTTTCAGGTATGCAATCCTTGCCATTTGTGAAAAATACAAATTAAAAATTAAAAGCTCCTCAGAAACCCAGTAGACGTGAAGGTCGAAGAGGGGAAGAAAGAAACACGGACAATAAGCCATTCCCATTTTCTTCCTCCCAAACCTCTAACGTGTCCTGTGAACTGTGGTTTTCAGAATAGTTGTAAAACCCAGAAACTCAGGACTGTCTTCACTGGTTTGAAATAATTCCACTAAAGATTGTGTTGGTGAACAACAAATACCGTTTTCTTCTTTTGCAGCAGGAAATTCTGCTTTGTTCTTTACATGCAATTCAATGTTCTTCTGCTGGTTTCTTTTCGTGTTTCTCCCTAATGCTATTTTTACTTTTTGGAGCAGCCTTCCTGAAGGCAAATTGTCTGTGCTTTCAAAGGCTGCTTCCTTGGGTCCTTCACCAGGATGACCACGGGATGTTATCTTGGCTGGACCAGTAGGCTGCTTTGGTGAATCGCTAATGACTCTCCCAGGGTTGTGGTGAGGATCAAATGACATAAAAAATGTAAAACACTGAGCACGGAACCTGGCACGTAGTAAGTGTTATATAAATGTTACCTATTAATAACTACAACAACAATAATAATAAAAGAAGAGGAAAAGAAGATGGGGAGGAGGAGGAACAAGGACAGACTTTTTTCTATTCGAGTGGTCTTAAAAGAGGGAAGCAAGGGGAGGAAAACAAAACAGAGTAGAGAGGAGAAGGAAGGGAATGAAACTTACTATAAAATGCAAGTGAAATCTGTTAATTGAACGGCATATAAACATAGGGGAAGAAGTTGGGGAAAAGGTGTCACCTGAATCCCACGAAAACTGAAAAAAGAAAGACTGAACACGGACATACTTTTAGACATTGAGGTTAGTGAAAAATATATGAAGCAACAGGAAACTAGGTGGGGACAAGAAAAGTAGGGTTTAAGGGGGAAAGATGAGTTAGAAGAAAAACAAACTCCAATCTCTGCTCCTAAGTGTATTAATAAGAAAGAAACAAGAAGTAACCACCTGTGATTCAGGTGAGAAAGAGGAGAAGAGGGTTGGGGAGAGACCTGGTACTACTTGGCTTAGAGAACACCACTGCTAAGCACAAACCTTTGTTTGTAAGGAGGAGAAAGGAAACCATAAAGGGATATAATGAAGAGAAACATGTAATACCCATAAGAGGATCACAATAGATTAAAGCTGATGGTATTTACCAGAAGCCCTTGCAATAGAAAGATTCACAGAGTTTTACGAGAAATAGCTACAGCAAAGTCTGCTGCGCTTGAGGCGAACTCAAAAAGCAATGGGAGCAATCAGAACTTCGGACAAGGGAGGAGTAAAATTAAACATGATTAAGAGAGATAGAAGAGGAAAGAGCATTATATTGGAAGCCACTGAAATTAATCAAGCAATGTCAGCACTTAATATGCATGCACCAAAAGGCATAGCATAGAAGTACTTAAGGGAAAAGTGAGAGTCACAGGGAAATGGCAAATCCAATGTGGGGTTCTTAATTTATCCCTTTTAGGAAGGAAAGAAACAAGCATTTATTAAACACCTATTATATGCCAGATAGTATTCTAGTCATTTTGCAAATAATATCTCATTTGATCCTCCCACCAACCCTGGGAGGTAAGTAGGTGCTGCTATTATTCCTACTTTATAGTTGAGGAAACTGAAGCAGATAAAGGTTAAATGACTTGCCCAGGGCCACACAGTTATAAGTGTCCAAGGCCATATTTGAACTCATCTTTCTGATTCCAAGACCAATGACTCCTAGGGAGCCAATTTCATGATATGCCTAAAACACAACTTATCAGGTCAAGTACCTTAGCAATGAAGAACCTCACCATCTCAAGCAGGCTTATAACCTCCTTCTTCCTTGGTTCATTAAACTCCAGCTGAGGCATTCAGCCACAATGGCCCACTGGGAGGTTTGTGATTAAAAACATCAGCATCATTCTAGCTCACTGTCTGTCTGATCTGAGCTCACAGTCACAACTCAAACCCTTCCCTGGCCAAGAAAGGGTCAAACAGACACTAGAATGTAGTCCTGCTCCACCTTTCCTAGAACCAAAGTAGAAAGAGCCAGTGACCTTCCTGCTCCATTTGGGAGCTGACTTTTCTCCAGCACCATTTATGTAATGTGGAAAAGCTTTGTAAAATCAAGGCTTAGGGAACATAGTGCACTCCTGCCCACTGGAACCACAGAGAGGCTAGGCCCACGTGTCTGTCCACTAAAGCTAGAAAGGCCCCTGTGTGCTCTCTGGAATATTGCATCCATAGCTTCAGCTAGAGATAAAGGGCATAGCTTTTTCTGTAAGCTACCCATTCCCAGGTGAGCAAGATGGTGCTGGTGGTGGGGAAAGACTAGAGATTCCAGCTAGAACCATGCCCAAGACTTTTCAAACCATAAAGGCCTGATTTGGTTTGGTTTGTTGTTTTTTGTTTTTTCATTTCAGAATTGGAATTAAGGGAAGAAATTTTTGCTCATTGGTTCCACGTACAAACGGTGACCATCTGCATCTATGAGCTGAAAAGTTTGATGGATGGGAGAGTTTGAGGGCCAGAAATAGCACTTACTGGACAGGAGGGGCAGACACTGAGTGCACAGTAAATGGAGCAGAGAGGACTGTATGGCTCAGAAGGCAAGCTCCAACTCTTATCTGGAAGATAACCAAAGGGGTCTGGCTATCCATGTTCAGATGTTTTAATACTTATTAGTTGTGAGGCTCTGATCACTTCATCTGAACCCAGACCCTCCTGATCCCAAGTCAAGAGTTCTCTCCATCACACAATGCTGAGGATATACTTTGTTGCACTTTTTTGTACCTCTGTATGGCTTGGTCTGCAGAAGTTGATACCTGCCCAGCACAATCCCAAACATAATGCAAGAGTTGCCCAGCGTGCTATGGATCCACGAGGAGTACTTACAGGTCACGCTGACCAGAGCCCCCCAGGATAGACAGACATGGGAAGGCTATGACCTGCAGCATTGGATGGATGACCCATATCGATGATAGCCAAGTTGGGTATCTTTCCTCTCCACAACACACCAAGTGGCCATCCAGCATCTGCTGTAATGTTGGGCACCACTGTCTTTAGATTCAACTCTACACCATGAGTAGTAGAAGAGACAATGGTTATCATTGAAAGATTGTTGGATTAGAAGAGAACTAGGGAGTTAGCTCTCATACAAAGGGCAGCAGTGGTGATGTAGCAGAAAGAGCACAGGGTCTGAAGTCAGATAGTCAGGATTCAGATCTAGGGTTTGCAACTAGAAGATGCTGACCAAGTCACCTGACCTCTTTAGGCCTCTGTAAAATGAGGGTATTGATCTCAAACTCTAAAAGCCTTCCAGCTCAAAAGCATTAATCCTATAGTCTTACTTTCCCTAGATGACCCCAAAGGTTGTCCCCAGCATTAATTCTTGGGCTCCTACAGTGAGGATCCCTTAGAGAAATTCTTGGAAGATTCCCACTGTAGGATTTCTCAAGAATTCCCAAGTGGGGAAACAAGAAGCCTGCCTAAGGAGAGAGGAGGTTCATCCACATTAGCCAGAATGAGGATTTGGATCTAATGTGTTTATAAAAAGTAGTGACTCAGGAGACCTCCAGTAGGGAAGTTATAGCCCTTCCTGTGGGCCCAGATCTTGCCAGAGCTGCCCACGACTGACCCAACAGCCTCTACTTCATGCCTCACCCCTGCTGCTGGCCCATATGCAAGCTAAGCTATGAGCACCTCCATAATTAGCTTCCACATGGATGCAAAAAACTTGAACCGTATCTTAGTAACATCAGCTTCCAACCTGGGGAAGGGAGAGGAAGCTCGAGGTTTCTGGGGGAGAATGTCATCCTCTGCATCTGCACACCCCAATCAACATTAAAAGCTTCTCAAGTCTGGTCAAGTCCCAGCCCTCTCCCAGTAGCCATCCAGTGGTCAGGGTGATATACCAGTCATTTTAATGGTCTCTTCTGGTGAAGCAGATCAGCTGGCTGCTAGCTGTCAGACACAGCTGGATTTGTATGGAGGACAAGGATGCTCCTCCCAGAAATGTCAGCAAAGCTTCACAGCACCATGCCCCCACCCAAAACCATGCCATGCTAAGCCATGCCATGCCACCATGAATCTGGGGGAGGATTCTTTTTCTTTTATTCCTTTTCTTCTAAACTTAGTAACCACCAAGAAAAACAAATATTCAGACAAACAAAACTAAAATAAGTGTGCAGAAAGTCTCAAACCACAAGTTATTTATAAAGATCAACTTTAATATGAGATTCAGCATAAGGTTGTGGGTACAAAATCAACCACAGAGTCAAGAAGAGTCAGGTCTGGATCCTGTCAAGGCTATGTGGCCCAGGGAAAATAATTTCTCAGAGCCCCAGGCAACTCTCCAAGACTTACAAAGCAAGGACTGGTCTGCATGGGTGAAGGGAGTTTTCCTGCTGGGACCGCCCTTTATGAATGAGATCACGAGTATGGATTTAGAGTCAGGAACCCTAGGTTCTCTTTCAAGTCTGACACTGGACAGTTCAATGGCCTTGAAATATTCCTATTCCTCTTTAGTAAAAATGGACAGCCTGGAAAAGAGGGTTCCTTCACCTCTGAATCATCAGCCCTCCCTCACTCAAAACAAAGTCAATTGCAAGTCATATCATCATCTCTCTGACATCATGGGTCTCTTCAAGAATGAAAGGAAAAACCACAACCACCTTGGGGATCCTGTTACTCAATCAGCTTCCATGCATTTGCCTTATTCACTGGCACCTTCCAACAGTGCTAATGACAAAGCATGTGGCTTCTTAGAATGGAAGCTCTTTGTGAGGAGGGATCACTTCATTCTTTGTATCTGGATCCAGCACACAGTAAGTGATTAATAAATGTGAGGAGGCATGGGGTGGATGTGAGCCCAAGGGCCCATGGCACTTTAGAAAGTGCGAGAGAAAATTGGAACAAAAAACATTATTAGAGTCAAGTCAAGTCAATTTAACAGGACTTCCATATTTGCTATATGCCAGGTGTTGTGCTAAGGTCTGGTGATACATACACATCAGGGAAATGGGCTAGTAGGAAGCGGCGCCATGATGGCACAGTAGCTCCAGGTTAGCTGCCCAGCAGAACTCCTCCACAAATATTCAGAAAATATACTATATTGAGTGGGGTAGCTAAGTGCCAAGCCTGGAGTCAGGAAGATTCACTTTCCCAAGTTCAGATCTGGCTTCAGACACTTAGTGACCCTGGGCAAGTCACTTAACAATGTATGTTTCAGCTTCCTCATCTGTAAAATGAGCTGGGGAAGGAAAAGGCAAACCACTCCAGATGAGGTAACAAAGAGTTGGCTACAACTGAACAAAACTAGACCAAGTACTGATCAGAAAATCCAAGAAAAAGAATCACATCCAGTAATTCTTCCAGTCCAATTTGACATAAGGAGATGGACAGGTCTATGGACAATGGAGATAGGGTTTAGTCAAGAATAATATGCCATGTGAAACATTCCAGTGAAACTGAAAGAATACTAATCCTGTGTATTAAGGTGAAAAGAGGTCCCTAACCCATACAAAGGGCCCCAATCATTTTTAACATTTTAAAAACTTTTAAACTTAAAAAAAATCTTTTATTTATTTTTGTTTTCAACCTTCATTTCCACAAGATTTTGAGTTACAAATTTTCTCCCTGTCTTTCCCCTACCCCTACCCCAAGATAGTGAGCCTACTGAATACCCCTTCCCCCAATCTGCTCTCTCTTATATCCTCCCCCATTTCCCCTCTAACTTTCTAGTAGGGCAAGATGGATTTCTATACCCCAGTGCCTGTATACCTTATTTCCTAGTTGCATGTAAAAAATAATTTTTTTACCATTTATTTTTAAAAATTTGATTTCCAGATTTTTTCCTTTCTTCCCTCCTCACCCACCCCCACTGGGAAGATAAGCAATTCAATATAGGTTGTACATGTGTAGTTACACAAAATGTTTCCATAGTAGATATATTGTGAAAGACTAACTATATTTCCTTCCAACCTATCCTGCCCCCCTGCACTTATTCTATTTTCTGCTTTGACCCTGTCCCTTTTCAAAAGTGTTTGCTTCTAACTACCCTCTCCCCGAATCTGCCCTCCCTTCTATCCTCTCCACTCTTATCCCCTTCCCCCCTACTCTCCTGTAGGGTAAGATACCCAACTGAGTACGTATGTTATTCCCTCCTTAAGCCAAATGCAAGTAAAGTTGACCCATTCCTTTTCACCTCCCTGCTCTTTCCCTCCATTGTAACAGTTTTCTCTTGCCTCTTTTATATGAGATAATTTACCCTATTCTATCTCTCCTTTTCTCCTCTCATTATATTCCTCTCTCACCTCTTAATTTTATTTTTCAGCTAACATCACTTCCTATTCAACTGATCCTGTGCCCTCTGTCTATGTTTACATGTACACACATAGACAAACTCACACATGTATTTATATACACATACACCCTCCTATACATACATATATGTATATATAAGTATATATACATATATATTCCCTTAAACTATCCTCATACTGAGAAAAGTCTCATGAGTTACAATTATTGTTTTTCCATGTAGGAATGTAAATAGTTCAACTTTATTAAATTCCTTACGATTTCTTTTTCCTGTTTACCTTCTCATGCTTCTCTTGCTTCTTGTATATGAAAGTCAAATTTTGTGTTCAGCTCTGGTTTTTTTCATCAAGAATACTTGAAAGTCCTCTATTTCATTGAATGACCATATTTTCCCCTGAAACATGTTATGGGAATCTGAAGATCTTCCCTGCCCCTAGGCCCTTTGCTAAAGTGGCTACAGTGACCCTGAGGACCCTTGGAGATATGAAAGTATACTCTGTTCCCTAATAGGCTGAATGTGGTCATGTGGAGCCTGTGGCGCCAGGCTTGTTTTCCAGGAATGCCCGTGCCTTGTAGCTTTGTGATTGGGCAGTGGGTCTAGAGGGCTGTGACATTCTCCAAGCCAGGAGAAGGCTATATATACGCCCTGATGTGAGGTTTTGGTTTGGGGCTCACTTTGAGAA
>CM053582.1:577964327-577984527 GCA_028627135.1 Pseudochirops cupreus
TAACAGCCTGGTGTGATTGTTGAAAGGACTGGACAGAAGACTGTGAACCCTGGTCCTGATCTCTATCCACCTGCCAAGCTGCTTATCCATGAATTTCAATAAGAAGTGGAAGTGGGTGTGACCATCATCAGCTGAGCGGTGGGGCAGGGAGGCAGCAGCTGCTGCTCCTCTCTCCCTCTGAGGTGGTCTCTAGGCAGTTTGTAAGAGCTGGAGAAGCCAGTTTCTGGGTGAAGATTAGCTTGACCCTTTGGCATCACACATGAGTCAAGGGTTAAGGCAGAAAGGAGAATCAACAGGACCTTTGGGTTTCAAGGCAGGCCAAGTCTTGGAGAGCCTTTTTTCATAGGTGGCTTACCCTGAGTACCTGCACATCTGTATCCTGGGTGACCCAATGGACAGGGAGCTGGCACAGTGGGTGCTCTCTGTAGCTGGCAATCCTGGGCACAGCACACACCTCAGTATTGACATGGATCAGCCTATGGCACCAGTTCAGAGATAGGCACCTCCTAAGCCCTCCCTTCTGTTCTCAGGTATGCTGGTGCCAAAAGTCCAGAAGCTTGATAGCCATAGGGCACAGGACCCCATCGACATGTTCCATGGGATAAATAATATATTTTGAGCTACTGATATCCATTTCCCAGAGAAGCCCCAGCCTTCCTAGCTCTAAGATTCATGAGAAAGTTTGCTGAAAACTGACTCTGACAGGAAATCTCTTTTGCAGGCTAAGAAAGTGGTGGCAGCTATTTCTGAAATTCTTTCACGTTTCAAAAATTGTATAAAGGAGGGGAACATCACAGAATAATGTGTAAGATGGAAGAGGCTAGGTGATATTAGGAAGATGGCCCAGGGATGCACGAAGCCAAACCTGAATTTTGCAATTTTTTTCCTAGAAATGTTTTGCCTTTGTCACAGAGTCAAATTGAGCCAAAATACCAGAGCTCAGTTTGCACTCTCTCCCCAAATTACTTCTGGTGATGTCACCCTGTTCTGAGAAGGCTCACGAAGACACTGTGCTTGCAGACAGAATATAAGAATATGACTGTCCTCTTGGGCTGTGGGAGCCCAGCCTCCTGGAACATTTGGGATGTGAAGCCAGGCAGAAATACAAAAATGCTGGGAGGCTTTATCTGGAATAATAATAGTAACAAAGTAGTGTGTTCCCGTGGCATTGTGCAGAAGTAAAGTACTTTCAAATGAAAAAAAAAATACACACATGTGCATGCACATGCATGCACATACATGTTACACATGTGCAGACATGTGTGTATACATTACATACATTATAAATACACACATACATTTATACACATACACATGCGAGCTTTTTTCAAATGTTAAAGTTCTGGGAATCAGCGTCACCATTTTAGTCACAGAACAAATTTTACCTGGTCTTCACAATAATCGTCCTGTACTGCAGACATTGTGGGTTTTATTATCTCCATCTTATAGATGAGGAAGCTGAGATTTCAAGATTGGGGAGCCACACAGCCCAGTGAATTCCACTGGGACACAGTGCTGCCCTCTCTCGCTAACTACTCTCCACTCTGCCACGCAGCCATCAGAGAAAGGAGGGACAGAGAGGTTTCATATCAATTCTCTCATTCCACTGTTACCATGGATGCAGCATCTCATGAATGTGGACATCCTCTGTGATGGTGCAGATCCCCACTCCTTCACGGATTCTCCTCCTGTTCCTCTTCTAACCCTCCTCCATGGCTCCTACTGGTCTTACCCTGACCAGCCAAAGCCAGCAGTAGCTGGGGGCAATTCTTTGGCCAGTGCTCCCTCAATGATATGAACCATCCTTTTCCCAGTGCTCAGTGTCCTCTGGACAATACATTTTGTATCATTCCTTACACTGCAGCCTGGTGTCCTTTGGGTCA
Organism: Pseudochirops cupreus; assembly: GCA_028627135.1. Taxonomy (NCBI): domain Eukaryota; kingdom Metazoa; phylum Chordata; class Mammalia; order Diprotodontia; family Pseudocheiridae; genus Pseudochirops; species Pseudochirops cupreus. The sequence continues at coordinate 577,966,211 of CM053582.1, forward strand.
ACTTTAACTTAGGGTCTTCAGAAACCAGTCCTCTGTGATTTGCAGCATCCAAGTGTTGTTACCAAGAGGATCCTGGTTTAAAAGAGGAGCTTTTGTTCGTGGAGCAGCTTCAGGTTGCCTAAAACACTGCCTTCCAAAATGCAACCCAGGCCACTCTTTTCCTCCTACTAACTCCTGGACCCAGTTCATTATACTTCTGAATTACTTGACCACATGTATATATACATGTCAGTATTACATATTTATGTACACACACACACACACACACACACACACACACATGCACACACACACACACACATACACTGAAGGACCATTTCTAGGGACTACCCATCCAACAGCATGTTATACCCTGGACAAAAAAGCATTTGTCATCCACTTTGTTTTCCCCACATGGATGGTTAAGCCAAACTATTACCAGTGGCTGTGAGGACCCCTGGGGAGGTACTGTAGTATTCCCAGGCTTGGTGGCATGAACATAAAGTCACATATAGATAGAAACATCCAGAGGACCCCACTGTCCACAAGAGAGAAGTCCTCAACTGAATTGAAATACTTTTTTCCTTTGCACCCCACTATGGACAAAGGGCATAGACTAAGAGTTAGGACAGATCTTAGAGGTCAGCAAGTCCAACCTTCTTGTTTTACATGGCAGGAGGAGGAAATGGAGACCAGAATAAAGTTTATTTGCATGAGGTCACATGGGCAATAAGTGGAAGAACAGATATTTGAAGGCAGGTCCTCTGAACCCAAGTTCAGAGCTCTTCCCCCTGCACCATAAAGCCCTGACTTTTCTGACAAGAGGGGAAAATGCTTTTGGCAAGCACATTTCTGCCTGTTTTAAGCTGTCTTTGTGTAGATGATGAGTAAGTCACCAACAAAGTCACATCAACAGTTACCACCGTCAGGGAATGGGAGACACCTTAATTGAAGGAGAGCCACCAGGGACACATGCTCAATGGATTCAAAGCTTCCTTATGGCCAACACACATAGCGAGCTCCCAAATCTCTCCACCCTTCAGCTAACTGTGACTGAAAAGGTGGTCTGCTATCGAATCACTCTATAAGCATTTATTCCAGAAGGACCCTCTGTGGAAGCCTCTCTATTCCATTCTCATTTTTGGCCAGTGGTATCCTAGCCTAGATCCATGGATGACTCCTTCCCAGAGATTTTCTAGAGATGAGAAAGTAAGCTTCTAGCTGGGTGGTTAGTGAAGTAATTCTTTTGCCTTTATTTCAGTCATGGGAAAAATCAGCTTTGATTTTTTTCCCTTCTTTTGGTGTCTTCCTCCAGCCCCTTTCTGATCTGTTGCATGGGGCTTCATGATGGCTGTCCTTCATAAACAACTGGCCAGATCTAAATGCTCCTTCCATTTCTGTTTTCTTTAGTGATAATGCCATTTCATCATGCACCACACCACGTACTGAGGTGGCAGTTCCACCATCATTGTGAGGACTATCATCTATGATAGAAAATGCTGGCAGATCTTTTCCATTTTTCATCTGTTTGTTCTTCTTTTTCCAATTCCACTTTTAAATGTCTGTGGAATGTTTAGGCTTAATTGAATCAAGGCTTTTCCAGAAGACTTTCCTTTCACAATGTATCACTGTTTCATGAGGCAATGTTGTTCATCCTCTTCTCCCATCCTCCTCTGTAAGGTTTTCTCAACACCTTTCTGTTTCGTTGTGGTGCTCACTGGTTATCCGGTCCTCTCTCCTGCTAAAGTGACAAGATGAGGGTTGGTGAAGCCAGATGAGGCTCTGACAGCTTCTTCCTGTAATTATTCTGATTGTCTTTGAGGGATTAAACTTTCATAATGATGTCTTCATGATATAGGTTTATATCCAGACCAGGATCACTGACTTGAGGAGGAAGAATTGCTTTCCCATGTCGTTATAAGACAGGAGGCATTATCATCTTGGAATGAAATCATAGCCAACTTTTACTAGTCACAAAATCCTGCATCAAGACATCTGAGATATCTATTCCAACTCAGACATTAAGAGGAATCTGCTTTATCACATGCCTTTGCAAGAAGACCTCCTCTGACTGTGGGGGAATGATTCTAACTGAGAGGAAGATCTTTCCTGGCATCAAGTTGGCCTCGTTGCCACATGAGGGGCACAGCATATGTAGTACTCCTGGCTCCTGGCCTGTCTCTAAGGTGAGTGAGTGGGTGAGTGAGTGTGTGTGTGTGTGTGTGTGTGTGTGTGTGTGTGTGCAGTTACACATTCTCACAGCCTTTTGCTTCACTCCCATGTGGGCCTGTACCTGGTAGCCCTGACTGTCACCAGAACAAGGGTGGCCATCCTTCAGAGACAGAAATGACAACCCACCCTCCTCAGATCTCCTTACCCGCCAGCTTTCTCCCAAGCTGACCCTTGTGGGTCACAGGTCAGGGGATTCATTAAAGCAGCATCAGGAATAACAACCAACGTGCCAGACATTTCCGCAAAGCTCTGAGGTTGGCCTACGAGCTCCTTGGATCTTTGGGAACTATAGGGATCATTCCCACTATTTCACACGTGAGTAAACAGATTCAGGGAGCAAAACTGGCCTGCCCTGGGTCACCTGCTCAGTGGGATCCAGGGGCAGGATCCAAGTCTAGATCTCTCACCTGTCTACCACCCCCTCTCATGACACTGTGCTGCTTCTAACTCAGGGCCTCAGACATGGACTCCAAACTGAGCATTACTCTTTTCTCGTTCTAGCAGTGATGGGGAGAGATTGTGGAGAGGCCAGCTGAGAGCTTAGGTCAGGAACAGCATGCTAACAGTGAGCTCTGGGGCTTACCCTGCCCCGTGGGGAGGAGGCTGCCTTCTCCCTGGGGGTTGCCAAGCAGAGGCTGGCTAAGTCCTTGTCAGCAGGGCCATCGAGGGGATTCTTTATCAGACAAAGGAGGGCACTCGATGCCCCTGAGAAGCCAGGGCTCCATCTCTTGGTTGTTTCTTTCATCTTCTCTCCCTCATTTTCAGATATCCCTGTGAAACCTGTCCTTTTGTCCCCTTATTTTCACAGAGAGAAGGGAATAGGCTATTTGTCTCTTAGAGAAGCTGCATTTCACACTCCAACAGGCAGTTGGCAAACACCGCTCTCTGAAGCCTGGAGGCTTTTAAAAAAATTTTTTTTTTTTTAGAAAGAGGAAAACCCAGTTTCTTCCAGAGCTCAGTCCCTCCTTGCAGGGAAGCCAGGTTCCAAGAGAACATCCTCTGGGGCACCTAGACTGAGGGCCATGCCGAGGGTGGTGGGGGTTGTTTCTGCCTGCAGCAGAAGGCCTGATGGTGTTGGAGTCATGTAGTCAGAAGAGCTGAATTTGTGGGGGCAGGTTGTGTGCCACAGGAATACAGGGTGGGGGAGCTCCAAGAGGCTCCAGGACTACCTTGGTTTCCCCAACTGTTGCTTCCTCTCACTTGTAATTAGCACATCTCTCCTCTGGCCAATCTTATCACATTTGGGCTTGAGGGAGGGGGCCACAATGTTTCAAAGGCAAAAAGCAAGACTATAATGACTAGAGAAGACACTGGGCCTCCTCTGGCCCTGGGTCCCTCTGTTTACAAAGATCAGAGACAAGAAGGGAGTTGCCCTAGCAACGTCCAGCAGCTGAGGACAGGGCGGCTCAGACAGCCTGGATCCCTTAGCCCAGATCCCCAGCTTTTCCCTCCACAGCATCCAGCCTTCCTCTCCTCTATCTCTCCAAACCTCCCATCTCTGCTGTCATTAGCCAGCTGGTGACTGTCTTCTACTCTGACCTGCTTTTCTCCACTTCTCTCCCAGGCTCTTTCTGGTCACTTCTTAATGTGGGCTGAGGGGTTCTTTGCTAGGGAACATGCCAGGAGCCCTGAATGGCTCTCCTTTATTTAGTCAGCACCGAACATTAATTTTGCTCGACAGAGGCCCTCTTGAGTTCTGCCTCATATTCTCCCCTTTGATGGCTCTGGCCTGGAGTCCACAGTGGTTCATGAAATGCTCAGAAACTTCTGTGTCTGTATATGCAAGGCAGGTAAGAAACTGGGCCATCCCTTTTTCTCGGTAACTCAGTGGGCAGCCATGGACCAAAGTAGCCGCTGTCACAGCTTGGTGTCAGCTGACAAATAACCGGCAGAGGTGAAGAGCCTCTCTCTTTAAGCCACAAGGAGCAATGGCTGCTGTTCCCAAAAGTCTCCTGGCCTTGGGCATATCTTCAGTCCATAAGAAAGCATTCATTAAATGCCTACTGTGCTTGAGGCAGGAGCTCCAGGGGGACCAAACACAATCATGTACAAACAAGATTTCTTTGGGAAAAACCCCAAGATGATCCCCAAGGGAGGCACTAGGTTTAAGAAGGAGACATCTCTTCCCTCTCCCCTGCAGAAGTCTCTTCCTCCCCACCTCTGCCTCCTAGAACACCCAGCTTCAGCCTGATCACCACCTTCCATGGGAGACCCTTCCCAGGGTTCCACAGCTGCTGGTGCCTTCCCTCCTCAGGCTCCCTCCATCTCCCATGCTGTACCTTGTATGCGCCCAATTATCAGTGTTTTCTCCCCACTAGAATGTAAACCCCTCCAGGGCAGGGACTGGTTGTGCTCAGCCCTTGGAGCAAGGGGCTTGGAGTGGTGCCCATCACAGGGTGAACACTTCATTTCTGATTGATGAAGGAACTTCAAAGTATTTGTAGTGACCCTTAAAGCCCTGTGGAAATCACAGCTGCTAACAAACATTATTCAAAATGCTGTAGTAAGTCTGAGAAGCTTTGTTTCGTGGACCTCGGCTTTTTCCATTTCTAGTGGATGGTGAATGTCTGCAATTCCGTGATGAAGCAGGGGCTTGTTATCCCTGGAGCCTCTGTCCAGGGTCCTGGCCAGAAAAGCATGGTGGGGTGAAGGAGACACTACCAATGACCAAGCGATGACAGCTCCAGCTTCCCAGAGCCTCGGCAGCCCCCTCCTGGAGGTCAAACCGTCTGAGGCTCCGTGGGGATCTCCCTCACTCCCCAGGGTCACTCTTTCTCCTCCTTTGCTGGGACATTCATTCCCTCATCCTCAGCATCATCCCTGGTCACTGGGCATCCAGGCCTAGCCCTAACTGTTCAATATCTTCATCAATGGCCTCAAGAAAGACAGCTTACTAAGGTTGCAGGTGGCACCAAGATGAAGGGAATAACAAAGTTAGATCTTGACATGCTAGAGATTTGGGCTGAAGTGATTGAGATGGAATGTAATGAGAATATTGAGAAGGAAACTTACAATGGGGTCCAAGACATCAGCTTTACAAGCTCAAGGGGGAGGAGATGGTGGGGAAGGGCAGTGGGATAACTAGATCCCAATTAATTTGAAGAAGATTCTGTGGTCTAGGAGGCTGCAATGCCAGTAGGAGTCATGGCAGCACAGAAATGGAGAGCTGGGTAGAACTCAGCGGACACTACACAGTCTGACACCCTCTCCCCTCAAAAACATGCCCAACATGGGGTCACCAGGCACTGCCTCTGGAGGCGCCCAGGCCACCCTGGGATAGCGCGACTGATGGGGAAGTTTTTGTCTTTCTGACACTGTCCATTCATCACTCCTGGCTCTGCTGCCTGGGGCTAAGCAGTACAAGGCTTGTCCCTCAAGTAACGGCCCTTCAAATACTTGCAAGACAACTTTAGTCATGGCAGCCAGAGCCCGACCCCAGAGTCAGCACCACTAGGGTTCAAATCCGGCTTCAGGCACGATCTGTGTGAATATGGGCGAGGTCCCCTCTCAGGGGCTGCTTCTTCATCTCTGCCTTGGACTAGAGGCAGATGAGACTCCATCAGCTCCAAACCTCTGATCCTTAAGCACTTGTTATAGTAACCAGCTCACCTTAAACCTCAGGACTCAACAATGGCAGCCGCTCTGCTCTGGGGCTCCCCACTTTCTCCCTAGGGTCCCTCCTCCTGGGCTCCCTCCCCCCTGGAGAATTCCTTCTCCCTAGGAGCTTGCTCACCCCCCAGGGTCCCTCCTCCTGGGCTTCCTCCTCCCCGGGGGTTCCCTCCCCCCTCTTCTCTGGGAGCTTCCTCCTCCTGGGCTTCCTCCTCCCCAGAGGTTCCCTTCCTCCAGAGGATTCCTCTGGGCCCCAACCTCGGCTGCTTTGGGGGGTTCATAGAAAGGGTCAGGGTACGATCCTAAACAGTCCAAGCTCCTTGGTAGGAACATTCCTAATATTTCGGCAGCAGTTTAATTTTCTGCATCAATATGCTTTTATAACTATCTCTAACTAACTCCAGGTCTCCTAATGGCTCAGGTAAAATTCAGGCTACTGGACACATTTGGGTAAAGAAGCAGCAGAGAGAATGCAGGGTGTAGAGAGAGAGGGGCAGCGGACGCAGAGGCAGCTGGCCAGCTCAGTACACAGAGCGCCTGACCATGGGCGCTTTAGCACAATTATCACAGCTTCTTACAATTCTGAAGAACAATTAGGAATAATGCACATGTGGACTTACATGTGGATAATATATATGCAGATCTGCACCGCAGCAGAGCATGGACTGGAGAACTGCAGACTGAGGCGTGGGCCACGAATGTAGCGGAGAATACAAGGCTGGCTGCAATGGGGCGGCGAGGCGCGAGGCGCCATCTCCCCGAAGCTCGGGTGGCAGGACAGAGTCGGGGAAAAGGAGCTTCCCAGGGCTTCATGGACTGACAAACACAAATGAAAATGAGCCGGTTTCACTGAAGTGCTTTTTCTATTTCTTCTTTGACCGACTCCAAGAGCGGCCTTTGAAGACAGAAAGATGGGGAGCAGCCGGGATGTAAAACTGGAGACAACAAAAACAGGCCATTTAAAGCTGGGACACTTGAATCCAAGTAATAATCCAAGAAAACCGGGGCCAGCGCGCACTTTTTAGGCGCCTCCAGCGTTCGCGCACCGGCCACAACGCTGCTCATACAAATAGGTGATCGCTGGCAAACTGGGACAGAGTTTCAGCTGCTCGAAAGCGAACCCAGGACTCTGGATATGATCGAGGTGATACTAATGATCCGAGCTGACATTTACAAGGAGTTTACTCCGGGCCAGGCCCTGAGCTAAGCACTGATCTTAGGAAGGCCCTGTCATTATCCTCCTTCTACAGATGAGGAAACCGAGGCAGGCAGCGTTGAGGTCATCCAGCTGAGAAATGGCTGAGGCCAGATTGGAGCTCAGGTCTCCCTGACTCCAGGCCCAGTTCCCTACCCACTGAACCCCCTTGGTGCCAAATGATGTGAGAGAGGAGAGAAAAGCAGGAGCTTCTTCTCTCTCCCAGGCCCTGGGTCTCTCATCTCAGCTGAAAAGCACACAGATGTTTTCCACCGAGGCTGAGCTGGCAGCCCACTGAATAGACTCTCTCAGACAAACTCCCCTATGGCCCTGTCTCTCTAGTCCTATCCTGAACTTTGGCTGTTGCTTTTTTGAACCCAAGAGTGAAACTTTCCACTTGTGGTGACTGTTGCATCTGATCCACTGGCAACCTAGATCTTCTGGACACTCATTTGGTCATACCTGCCTTAACTATCCCTCCCAGCTTGTGGATCCTCTGTAACTCTGCTCCCAAGCCCCAGAGAAATATTGTACATTTGTATAACTTGTCATGGCCCCTTTATCTGATGTACACACAGACATCTGTTCACCCAGAAAATCCCTGAAGAGCTGAGGCATTGGGAACACCTGAGGCTCGAGTCTCCTTCTCTGGCCATGAACAGTTGGGCTTTTGGCCAAGGCCATTCTCTGTGGAAGCTAAGACAGACCCTGCCCTGGCTCACGAGGGGTCATCATCCCAATGGGGGAAAGGGAAATTTCCTACTACATTTTGGGCTCTAAAATTTGATTCTGAACCTCTTCAGTGCGGTAAAATGAGAAGTAAGTTTTTCTTTCCTCCAGAAGTCCATAAAGTCTGCCATTTGTCCACCTCTAGGCCCATTCATGCATGCTCCCTTTGGTGCAATCCCCAAACAAGGTTGGGGAACAGCAAAATCCAGGAAGGGATAAGCAGACCAAGCTGCCTGGAACTTGTCCAGAAAACCCCCATAGCCCACCCTAAAAGGAGGAAGTGCCCCAGAAATCACTCTGAGGGGGGAGGGGCATGGGCACAGGAGCTAGCAATAAAGGAAGAAAAGAGAACACTAAAGATGGATCCAGCTACTTCATCCCCAGGGAAGATGGGGACACCCATCCACTCAAGGCAGGGAGACAACTGTAATGAGGAGAATTTACCCTTGTCGCCATCCCCTGCATGAGCGTGCACACACACAAGTGTCTTCCCTATCCCAGGCACACCTCTACAGGTAATGAGTGCGATTACGTCCCCAAACTCTCCACCACACAGCAAAGCCCCCAGTGGGGAGAGCAGCCAAGACGGCCGCCAGGCTCAGCCCTTTGGTGGAGGCAACTGCTCAGAGACGCGGCTTCTCAGCAGCGGTCAGTGGTGGGACCCTGTGCCCTGCAGATGGCTCCACCACTCCACCCAGGCTCCAGTCCCCTCCCTGGGGCATCAGCCAAGAGACTGCCTCTGCTTCCTTCTACATCAACGAGCCACTGGGTCTGGAAAGGGTCGGGAAGGCTCAAGTACAGCTAGAGAGTTGTGGAAACAAGCATCCTGGCGGCTTGGGAGTCCTGAGTTCCAATCCAAGCTTTGCTCTCTCCTTCCTGTGTGACCCTAGGTGAGTCCCTGCTTCTTCCAGTCTGGTCCCCGCTTGCCTCCTCTGTAAAGGGACGTTTGGTGGACAGGATCTCGGAGCTCTCCAGGGTCTCACCCTCGACAATTGGCGTAGTCTAAAAGACAACAGATCCTTCCTAGAGGCTTAGACTCTGGGTTCTTCTCTTGCCTCACTCCAGCCACTGCCCTCTCAGAGCCCACATTCTGCTGTCCGTGGAAAGGAATGCTGGAGCGCAGGCTTCTGCCCCCAAACTGAACCCTGGGACCCAGGGGTGCCCAAGCTAAGGAAGAGGAGAGGCTGCAGCCCCACCTTTGCTTGATGCCCAGAGCTCTGCTCTGAGGAGACTCGGAAGAAAGAGGCATTTCTCAAGGAAGAGAAAGACGCAAGCCCTGAGCCAGCTCCCACCCATAGAGCATCCTCTGTGGGGTAGACACCAGGTTCCAGGAGCTGGAGCCTGTTCCCAGCTCTGATCTATTGGGGTGACAATGGGATTCAGCACTAGGCAGGCAAGGGCAGTGCTTCAACAACAGTGACTAGCTCCCAAAGAAATGGACAGCCTCACTGAAAACCCTCCAAACTGGAACTTGGGAGACCTCAAGGTCCTCTGAGTCTAGAGCTGCCTGTCTGAGCTCACGCTGCAGGCTCTGGGATCTTCAGTGGGTCACTTCACTAAACCTATGTTCTCATCTGGAAAATGAGCAGAAGAGCAGGTCACAAACAGGAGGAGTAGAATATGCTTTACCTCCATGAAGGGCATCATAACCAGTGAAGACGAGACCCGACAAATCCAGTCACAACCCACCAATGATTGCAATGGGGCCACCCAAGTCTCCAGCCTTTCTTTGGTGGACTCTGCTTCTGGTTTCCCAAGACTAAGGACAGTCAAAGCAGACTCCCACATTGCAAGGCTTTCTGGAAACTTTCAATGGGATCTGGCACCTGTGGCTCAGAAGTAGGTGTCTACACTTTAGAAATGAAGAAAATCGGGTCTGGGGCCACAAGGCTGGCAAGGACCAGAGACAGATCTCTTCATCTGTGGCTCAGGGCCATCCTTCTTTCTGGCCCTCCTGAGCACCTGGGCAAGGTGAGGCTCTGGTGGCAGCTACAGGGCTGTGGATTTGAGAACCTTAGACATCAGCATGGCTGACTGGGTCACCTTACACAGAAGGAAACTGAGGCCCCCAGAGGAAGTCACTGCCCAAGGCCACACAGCTAGCAAGTGTTAAGAACTGGCCTTCTCAAGCCTGGGCTTGCAGACTCCAAACATATGGCAATATTCATGGAGGACAAGTGTGAGAGGACGTGGAGGCACAGGAGACCTGAGTTTGACTCTCGCCTCTGACATGTAACTAGCCATGTGACCATGGCCGAGTCACTGACCTTCTCTGCACCTGTTTTCTCTGCAAAATGGGAATTCAGACATTTCTAGTCCTGAGTAGGGCACACTCCCTCTGGCGGTCAGGCAGGCGTTGCCATTCAGCCTCCTCCTTGTGTCTAAACACATAAAATCCAAACGCGTGGCATTAAAATAGAAACCAACTATGCTGCAATAAAGGCATACTTTGTCTTCCATCTAAGGCAATAGACCCCCCCGGTTAAGAAATCCTCTTGTGAGACTCAAATGGGATGTTTGTGAAGTGCCTGAACAACTCAGAAATGTTCTAAAAGTATCTGAGGTGGTCACAGTGTAATGAAGTGAGTCAGCCTCAGAGACAGGAAGATCTGAGTTCAAACCATACCTCTGACACATGGTGGCTGTGTGACCCTGGCTAAGTCACTTGCCCTCCATAACTGTCTGAGGCTCTAAGTCAGTGGTTCTCAACCTTCCTAATGCTGTGATCCTTTACTACAGTTCCTCATGTTGTGGTGACCCCCAACCATAAAATTATTTTCGCTGCTACTTCATAACTGTAACTTTGCTACTGCTATGAATCTATCTGATATGCAGGATGTATTTTCATCGTTACAAACTGAACATGATCCACAGGTTGAGAACCGCTGCTCTAAGTGCTATAGCGCACACAGATCAGCACCAGTAGATGGGCTGTCCTCACCTGGGAACTCTCTACACGGATAAAATCATAGCCCAAGAATAAAAATAAACCAAGGTCCGTGACTCTCGTCATGTTTGTTGAAGGTCTCTTTGTGTCCAATTTACTCACAAATATTTTTCATTGCTTGATGGAGAAGCAGGTGGAATCAGACCTGGCCTCATGACCAAAGTCACCAATGGTGATCCATGGCAGGCGAGGAGCAATAGAAAGGATGTCGTGTGTATGATTAGACAAAGGCGGCCAGCCCAGACTGGGATGTGGGATTAGGAGGCAGCTCTGATGATGGTAGGTGGGCTCCCTCTTCTTCGTGCCTCTCAACAATAGCTGGACTCTGCCCAAGAGAGGGGAGGCTTCAGAACCCCCAGCTGGCCGCAGCTGCCTGGCACATGGGAGCCACTTCTTGCTTGCGAATGGAATAATCGACACGGGACAGGTCTGCATTCTACATTGGAGCAGCTGAGTTGGGTTTTTATGGGTAAAGTTCTCTGAAAATTCCTGGATTTTCTTCAAGGATATAACTCTGAAAGCTTTTCTGCATTCTTAAGTGCTCTTATTTTCAGTGTAGCCTTGGGGGTCCTTTTCCTTTTTTTCTGTAGGAATGCTATTGCAAATAGAGCTTTGGACTACAGAAGGTGGTTCATGGTCCCTTTGGCTAGAACAGCACACAGAACACAAGGTCCATCTGTTGGCTGTCAATTACCAATGGCCCCGAGGTGCAGGGCTGAGAATTCAGCTGACCCAGCAGATGTTTCAAGTTGATTCAGCTTTGGAGTTAAGTACTTCATGACGGGCAAGGAGCAGCGCCTTCCTGGTATTGATAAATATTTTAAAAGTCAAGTTATTAAAATATTTATCCTTCAAGAGAAAAATTTTCATTTCACAGAACTGGCAACCAAAAATGTGTTTGCTGTAATAAAACTAGGTCGTCTTAATCCACGGGAAGAACAATGGGGAAGGGCCACTTCCCCACTGGTATTTTTAATTCTGTTTTCATGTGGGCCAAGGACCCAAAATAGAATGCCCTGCATCTTTTATGGCATTCCATGGCATGAGCCAGGGCTGTGTCCTTGGCCTGATCCATTTATTAACAAGCTGGACCAGACAGCCCGATTAATAGGCATTCCTGTTTTGCCTTAGAGCACTGTGTCCATCTTGTTCTCCCACTCTGGGCACCTCCATTGGCAAGTACTGGTATCTTCCCAGCATTTCTCACAAACCACAGGACTCACTCTATCTCAGAAACCAGCCACTGAGCAGCCACGAAGAACTGGTTATTCTTTAAGGATAAACCATCCACTCTCTCTCCAATTCATCAAATGCCAACTTTCATTGGCATTTATGGACATTGTTGATTTCTGCGACAGCTGTCCCATCATCCTATTTGGATATAGACACGCCCTTGCAACAGCCTCAGTGTATATGAGCTGCCATGAGGTCACCCATTTCAGCCAATCAAAACTCAGGAGAGGCAAGCCAATTGGGCTCACTAGCAGTGAGGGGCAGTAGGAATGGAAGGCAGCCGGGCCTCTCTACATGCCCAACTCTCTGTCACTGCATTGCTGAAAAAACCAGAAAACTCAGTTTTGGAAATTGTTTCATCAACCTGAGTATGTCAAATGAGCCAAGAACATTTTTAAAAGACAGCTTTCCTCTCTGGCTGTCTTTACTTATGCTCACGTGTATATGTATCCCCATTCATATTTATACACATGGACAACTCCTCTTGCTACCCTGCTCTGAGCTTTACAAGTCTCTTTCCTCTTATCACCCCCATAAGTGCAAGAATGATTATGCCCATTTCACAGAAGAAGACACTGAGGATCGGGAAGTGGAAGCCATGTGTCCAAAGCCAAACAAGAAGTGTCAGAAGCTGGGCTTGAGCCCACACATCCTGACTCTTCCATCATGCCCCACAGCTGCTTCCTAATGCCTGACATCCCTTCTCTTTCCCATCCCACGACCGCCTGTTAAGCTTTAGGGGCCCTACGCACTGTAGGGGTACCCTCCCTCGGCTAAGCTCTGCCCCGGGCACTTCCTCTCCTGGGGCTGGCACTCAGAACAGGTACCACAAGCAGCCGGCACCAATGACCTCTAAGGCAAGCCTTTCATCAGGCAATCTGTGACTCGGGGGACCTCAGATCATTCGATTCCTCAGAAGGGCTGGATCCCACGGAGATTTCTGTTTCAAGAGAAACGGCCTCTGTCTCACCTCCAGGTGGAAATAACAAAGATAAAAGAGGATGAGCAGCAGAGAAGGAGCCTGAGGTTAACAACAGACCCACCTTTCGAGTGATATTACTCACTACTCCAGTCACCACTAAGAGGAACAACGAAGACAATTCTGGGGCAGGTGGAGGGTGGGGGTAACGGGAGGCAAGAGGACTGGCCCCCGCTCCACCAGGCCCCCACCACAGCAGTGAAGGGACTGGGAGGGACTGCCTAAAAGGTCAACACTGGAAGGCAACGCCCTCCATTTACCAGATGAGCAAACTGAGACCAAGAGAGGCTGAGAGTCCTCCCCAAATCACGTGGAAAGTCCCATGCCCGGCTCCTGCCTGCCAGGCACATCCCACCAGAGCATCCCAAAAGAAAGAGACCGCTGCAGGAAGGAGCCCTGGTTGCTTCGGCTGTCCCCCTGGAGATAGATGGTGCATGCAGGTGGTGCTCTATTTGTGCACATCTTACTAGGCCAAGAGCACCTTGAGGGCAGCCACTGTTTCTTATCATCTTTATATCTCTAGACGTGCACATAGCTCATCTAATAAACACTTGCTGAACGAATGAATGCCGTTCATTTAAATTCATTGTTTCGTTCTTCTTATTTATTAATTCAGTAATCAAATTAACATCAGGATAGAAATGGATACAATTTCTGAGTCATGATATAAATCCAACATCACGATCCGATTAAATGTAATACTATGGACCATGTCTGAAAAAAAGGAAAAGGAAAAACCCTCCAGGGAATCGTTCATTGCAGGAGCAGCAGAGATGGCCGCCATTGCCTAGGGCTCGCTCGTGTGATGACCGGTCTCTGAGGTGGCCCCGTCCTGAATGCCCTGCCATTGCTCTGCCACATTTTTCTGGGGCAGTGCCGGGCCACTCCCTCCCCTTGTGGGAGGAGAAGAAACCTGCGCTCGAAGGATATCTTCTAGCCACCAGCTTGGTTCGCATTTTAAGATTGAAGAGTCTTTTGAGATCGTGAACAAGCCATCAATGAACCCCCAAAGAAAAAATCCCCAGAACCCAGAGGGCTTTATACGAAAATTCTACCAAGCACTTAAAGTACAATTAATTCCAATACTGTATAAACTGTTTGAAAGAAAAAATAGGCAAAGAACATCTCCTACCAAATTCCTTCTATGACACAAATATGGTCTTGATACTCATCCTCGGAAGAGTGGAAAGTAGAGGAAGAAAATTATAGTCCGACTTTCCTACTGCAAAAATATTAAACCAAATGCTAGTAAGGAGATTACAGAAACGTATGGCAAAGATCACACAGTAGGACCAGGCTAGATTCATACCAGGAATGCAGGGCTGGTTCAATATTAGGAAAACTATAAGCATATTTGACCATATCAACAATAAAAACACCAAAAAACACATGATTGGCATAATAGATGCAGAAAAAGCTTTTGACAAAATACAAAACCCATTCCTATTTTAAAAAATGATAGAAAGCACAGGAATAAATGGAGTTTTTCTTAAAATGATAAATAGTATGTGTCTAAAACCAAGGTCAAGCATTATCTGTAACAGACATAAACTAGACACCTTCCCAGTAAGATCAACAGTGAAGCAAGAATGTCCGTCATCCCCACTATTATTCAATATTGTGAGAGAAATGCTAGCTACAGCAATAAAATAAGAAAAAATGGAAGAAATTAGAATGCAAATGAGGAAATAAAACTATCACATTTTGCAGATGATAGAGTGGTGTTATACATAGCGAACCTTACATATAATTAACTAAAAAACTAATTGAAACAATTAACAACTTTGGCAAAGTTTCAGGATGTAAAATAAACCCACAAAAAATCATCCACATTTCTATATATATTACCAACAAAACCCAGTAGGAAGAAAGATGAAAAGAAAATACATTTAAAATAACTGCAGGTAGTATAAAATATTTGAGAGTCTACCTGCCGAGATGCACACAGGAACTATAAAAATGCAATTACTCTTCACACAAATAAAGACAGATATAAACAATTGGAGAAATATTCATTGCTCATGGGAGGGCTGAGTCAATATTATAAAAATGGCAATTCTACCTAAATTAATTTGTCCAGTTCCATGCCAAGCGGACTACCAAAGAATTACTTAATAG
The DNA here is from genome assembly GCA_028627135.1 of Pseudochirops cupreus. NCBI lineage: Eukaryota > Metazoa > Chordata > Mammalia > Diprotodontia > Pseudocheiridae > Pseudochirops > Pseudochirops cupreus. The sequence goes on from CM053582.1 coordinate 577,981,232, forward strand.
AGCTAGGAAAAAAATAATAACAAAATTCATCTGGAGGAATAAAATATGAAGAACATCAAGGAAATCCAAAGTAGATTTTAAACTGTACTCCCAAATATTAAGCATCAAAGCAGTCTGGGACTGGCTAAGAAACTGAGTGGCTAATCAGTAGAATAGATTAGGTACACGATACACAGCAGTAGAGGACCACAGTAACCTGGTGTCTGATAAACCCAAAGACATCCCTTCTTGGGGCAAGAACTCACTGTTCAATCAGGGGGATTAATGAAAAGAAAGGGAAGGGAAGGTGGCCTAGCTGGACCAGATCTTTAACTGCATTACAAAGTGTCAGTCATCAAAACTACTTGGTGCTGGCAAAGAAATAGAGGGGCCAGATCAGAGGAACAGGTTAGGTTTGCAAGACACAGCTGTCAATGACCATAGTGTTCCATTATCTGATAAACCCAAAGACTCCAGCTTCTGGGATAAGAGCTCACAATTTAACACAAACTCCTGGGAGAACTGGAAAATAGTATGACAAAAACTAGGCATAGATCAACATCTTATACTAAATACCAAGATAAAGTCAAAATGGGCACATGATTTAGATATAAAGAGAGCAAGGAATAGTTTCCCCATCAGATTTATGGAGAAGGGGAGAATTCATGACCAAACAAGAGATAGAGAGCATTATGGAATGCAAAACAGATCATTTTGAATACATTAAATTGAAGTTTTTGCACAAAGTCAATGCAACCAAGATTAGGAGGGAAGCAGAAAACTGGGAAACAATTTTTACAGACAGTGTCTCTGATAAAGATCTCATTTCTAAAATATACAGAGAATTGAGTCAAATTCAGAAAAATACAAGTCATTCTCCAATTGCTAAAAGGTCAAAGGATATGAACAGGCAGTTTTCAGATGAAGAAATTAAAGTTATCTGTAGCCATATGAAAAAAATGCTCTAAAGCTATCAATTAGAGAAATGCAAATCAAAACAGCTCTGATGTACCACATCATACCTATCAGATTGGCTAACATGACAAAACAGGAAAGTGATAAGTGTTGGAGAAGATGTGGGAAGATTAGAATACTAATCCATTATTGCTGGAGTTGTAAACTGATCCAATAATTCTGGAGAGCAATTTGGAACTATGCCCAAAGAGCTATACAACTCTGCAGACCCTTTGGCCCAGCAATACCACTTCTAGGTCTGTATCCTGAAGACATCATAAAAATGGGGAAAGGACCCACATGTACAAAAATACTTATGGCAGCTCTTTTTATGGTGACAAAGAACTGGAAATTGAGGGGATTTCCATAAATTGGGGAATGGCTGAACAAGTTGTGGTATATTAATGTAATGGGATACTATTGTGCTATAGAAAATGATGAGCAGGTGGACTTCAGAAAAACCTGGAAAGATGTATATGAACTGATGCAGAGTGAAGTGAGTAGAACCAAGAGAACATTGTACACAGCAATAGTAACACTGTGTGATAATTGATTTGATAGACATAGCTCTTCTCAGCTATACAAGGATGTAAGACTAACTCCAAAAGACCATGATGGAAAATGTCATCCATATCCACAGAAAGAACTTTGGGGTCTGAATTCAAATGAAAGCAAATTATTTGCTCTTTTTTTTGGTATTGTTTTGTCACTTTCTCATGGTTTCTCCCATTGGTTCTAATTCTTCTTTACAATATGACTAATGTGAAAATATGTTTAATATGGATGTAAAAAAATAACTCACTATTCAACAAAAACTGCTAGGAAAACTGGAAAGCAGTTGGCAGAAACTAGACACAGGCCAATAACTCACACTGCATACCAAGACAGTCAAAATATGTCCATGATTTAGACATAAAGGGTAATATCATAAGCAAATTAGGGGAACAGAGGAAAAAAAATACCTCTCAGATTTATAAATAAGGGAAGAATTTATAACCAAACAAGAAATAGAAAGGATCGGAAGAGGTAAAATTAGTAACTCTGATTACATTAAATGAAAATGTTTTTGTACAAACCAAATCAATGCAGCCAAACTTAAAAGAAAAGAAGGAAAATGGGGCGGGGGGGGGATTTTACAATTAATTTCTCAAATATACAGGGAACTGAGACAAATTTATTTTTAAAAAAAAAAACCAAGAGTCATTCCCCAATTGATAAATGATCAAAGGAAATGAACAGGCAGTTTTCAGAAGAAAAAAAATCAAATATATCAATAGTCATAAGGGGAAAAAATTCTCTAAATTACTAACAAAGAAAAGCAAATTAAAACAACTCCAAGGTACCACTTCACATCCATCCATGGCTAACACAATAGAAAAAGAAAATGACAAATGCTGGAGGGGATGTGGAAAAGCAGGGATGCTAATGCATGGTTGGTGGAGTTAGGAACTGGTCCAACCACTCTAGAGAATAACTTGAAACTATGCCCAAAGAGCTTTAAAATGGTGCAGTCCTTTGGATCCAGCAATATTACTACTAGATCTGGATCTCAAAAAGAGCAAAGAAAAAGGACTTATATATACAATAATATTTATAGTGCCTCTTTTTAAAATTGATTTATTTATTTACTTTTAGTTTACAAGATTCAGTTCCACAATCCCTTGAATTTCAAATTTTCTCCCCTCCCTCTCCCAACCCCCCATGGCAGCATGCAATCAAGTATAGGAACTGCAAATACTTTCACATTGGGCATTAGTCTGGTTGTATAGAAGGGTTGTAACCAATGGAGGGAACAATGGGAAAAAGAAAGAAAACCAAACATGAAAAAGAACGCTAGCATGTACATTGCTTCAGTCTCCATTTAAACTCTGTTCTTTCTAGATCTTTCTCTGAATGTAGACATTTCCTTCCATCCTGAGTCTTTTATAGTTGTCTTATAACTGTGTGTTGCTGAGAAGAGTCCAGTTTATCAAAGCTGGTCTTCACACATACAATGTGTCTGTGATTGTGTACAAATTTTTCCTGGTTCTGCTCTTCTCACTTAGCATCAGTTTGTATAAGCCTCTCCAGGTGAATATGAAGACCATCTCCTCCCTATTTCTCATAGCACAATAGTATTCCATTACATTCATATATCACAACTTGTTTAGCCATTCCCCAATTGATGGGCATCCCCTTAATTTCCAGTTTTTTGCTACCACAAAGAGAGCTGCAATAAATATTTTTGTACATATGGGTCTTCCTCCCACTTCTATGATCTCTTTGGGATACAACGCCAGAAGTGGTAATACTGAGTCAAAGGGTATGCAATTTTTTATAGCCCTTTGGGCACAGTTCCAGATGGCTCTCCAGAATGGTTGTAT